>PVLC010012237.1:0-44897 GCA_004027655.1 Graphiurus murinus | reverse complement strand
CTCAGTCTGAGTCAATTTCTATACCTAGAGGGTTGGCTTATAATTTTACCTGTCAATTCCTATTAGTTAGGGAAAGGCCAATCAGATTTCTTTGTGCATTGCTTAAAAGCAAACAAACCCCCTCTAAATTAATTGGTGAAAACACAGTAACTTAATGCTTTGAAAAAAATAAATGGGTCCTTAGGAAACGTATATGATACACAGTTCTGAGATGGGAACTGGATAGACCTCCAGAACAGGTATTTCCTTTCATAACCTCTAATCATAAATTAGATTTATACCAGAGGTGCAAGCCATGGATATTAGTTTCCTCCTATGTTCCACTGTGAAATGCTAGATTTAGGATTTTGATGAAGACAACTTGGACATGTCTTGCTTCTTGAGGAACAGTTGTAGAAGCCAGTTAAGTATAGTAGTGACTTGCTTCTGTGGGCTCTGCATGGTCTGCATTTGTGGTTCTGACCAGTAGAGCAAAGGAATTGGGGAACAGCTAGGCAGTCAAGGTCTTGATCAGTCAGACGTTCTCCAGGAAGCAGAACCAATAGCATCTATCTGTCTATACTTCATATATAATATATTAAAGTATAATATGAAGTACAGTATACCATATATTGAGAGATTTCTTTTAAGGAATTGCTCATGTAATAGCGGGGATTTGTTAAATCTGAAATTTGTAGGGCCAGCCAGAATACAAATAACTCAGCAGAGTTTCTGCTTTACAGTCTTGAGGTTGAATTCCTTATTCTCTGAGAAACCTCAGTTTTTGCTCCTAAGGCTTTCAATTGGTTGGATGAAACCCATATTATCAAGGTAGTTAATTCAAAGTCAAGTAATTGTTATTGTTAATCACATATATGATATTACTAAGAAGTTGATTTATATAACATAAGTATATATTGCATTTACAATTATATATAATTTATTATAAATTATTTATAAATATATAAAATAACTTCATAATACTATCATATAGATTCTGTAAACTGTGTGAATAACATGAAAGTATTTTATATATTCATAAAACATATAATTATAAAATACCTTCTTAGTAACAAATAGACTAATGTTTGACCAAACAGTGGGACATCGTAACATATCCAAACTAACACATAAAATTGACCATCACAATGATAATGATGCTGATGATGCTAATGGTGATATCAATTCTCATATCCTGGAATTATCATGTGTCAGTCATTCTGCCAAGTGCTTTACATGTATTATGTTGTTTAAACCTCTCAAACTTTCATCTCCATGTTAAAGGGGAAGCTATTGAGCTAGAAAGCTACTAAGTTGTCCAGAGATGCAGAGATCCTGAGTGGCATGACTAGGGTTTAAACTATTTGATCCTAACCCATGCTCTTATATAGCATTCTATAGGGTAGATGTCAGGAGATACAGTTTTCTTTCCTCCTTGTGACAGAAACCTAACTCAAGCTGAGATGAACAAACATGGAATTGTCTCTCATCTTTGGGAAGTCCAAGGTAACTAGATCCAGGGGTTATCAGGATGTTCTTGGGACTCTGCTTTTTACTCCATCTCTTGGTTCTACTTGTTTCCTGTTAGTGTGATTCTACAGCTAGGCTCTCTCTACAAGGAAGGCAGAATTCACATCCTGATTCAGCAAATGCATAAGAAAAGGGCTTTGCTATTCTGTAGTCCTATTGCAATTCCAGAAAATGTCTTTGACCTTGCTCTTGCTGGGATTATATGCTAGTTCTGGTCTAATTCCTAGGTCTAAGTCATGAAGTTCTGTGATTCGTACCATTTGGGGCTCAGGTCTGACTCTGTTTTGAAAGGTTTGGGGTCCAGGATCCAAGACATCATTATAAACACCACACTAGAACATGTGGAATGAGGAATGGGGCACTGTCAAACTCACACTCAGCCCCCACCCCTGTTAGTCCCCAATTTCCCTTAGAAGGAAACTATCCAGTAGATTCCTCCAAGGGCTGAAATGGGTGTGAAGGTTTTGCATCATCCCAGAGGGTAGAAGTATCCTGAAGCTATTTTGTGTTTTAGTGCCTTATGCTGTTTGAAAGGAAAGCTACAAACTATTTAGAATTTAAATTTGGACTTTTAAATTTTTTCCTTTAAAATTTTTTTTAAATTCAAAGCACAGGACCCAGGCAGACTTCTTTGCTAAGCCTTAACGCTAAATTAGCTTCCCAGTAGGTGCCTAAATAGCAAAAGCTGTCTTAGAGAAGGTAGTAGTTAGAACTAATGCTCATATCACTTTATCCTTTCTAACTGCTGATCACAGATTACCCTGAAATATAGTTGTTTGTATTTCAGTCTTATTTTCATGCTAGACTGTGGGTTTTAGGGGTTGTGGGGGCAGGGCCCAATCTTATTTCTCTTACTAACTGCCTACAGTTCCTGGCACAGATTTCTGTCACAGTGGGCGCTCGGAAAGTGTTTTTGAGCAAGTGAATGAATCTGAGTCATTATGGAGTAAAATAACCCATTGTGTGTAGCACTCAGAGTTCTCCAGGGTAGTTCTTTAAAGGGGCATGCAGAGTACAGGGTTAAGGGCATTGATTCTGGGTCAGACTGCCTGGACTTGACCTTTGCCTTTTTAATCTCTATACTCTTGACTATCATATGGAGATTATGCTAGCATCTACCCTACAGAGATGTTATGAGGATAGATTATCAGCATCTAGCCCATGGTTAGTATTCAGAAAACATTTGCTATTATAATTGTTGTTGATTGGTTGATATGATGCTAGAGGGTTACCAGGCCCTGTTTCAACTTGGCAAGCATGTGATTTAGTTATGCTTATAATTGTGCCTCTATCATATTATCAGAATTTAGGTGGTCTATCTTTGCTTATATTGCAAAAGTAAAAAAAAAATCTTTCAAATTATTTTATTTTATTAAATAATACTAATGTATCTCTTAGTTGTTATGAAAACAATCATAGTGTACAAGTGGTTGTGCTCTAAGACTACCCACCTCAGGCATCAGAAAGCTGCAGCTGGTTCATCTTGATCCCCAAAGACATTCTTCATTTGCTTGGTTATTTTCACTGTGAAGAAGGCTGCTTCTTTCTAAGCTCATGGTCGACTAATGGATTAAACCTTGTCATGTTCATTCTCTTATGGTTCAGTCGCTTCTTGGCACATCATTTGATAATCTTTATATTCCGTATGCATTCAAGTCACCCTTAGGGATTATTGACCTTAGCACATAGATGTAATTGATTGAATGAGGCAGAGAAGGTAGGGTGGAGTGTGTCCAGGCTTCTCTGGAGTTCACTTTGGATTTCTGTAGATAGTGGAAGGACTAGAATTGCCTGCAATAGAGGCCTATAGCCTTGCTTCATGCAGTACCAAGGACTGTTGCAGCCAGTTATCTGTTTAATTATTGCTTCTCGTTTTTGAGAAAACATGCATAAAGAGATCAAGGTGGGAAAATACACTATTGTTGGCTAATACATTGCTATGGTTTGAATGTGTATCTCCAAAATTCATGTTGGAACTTAAAGCAAGATGAGGGACAGGGAACAACATCACACTTAAGGGACTCCTGTTTACTTTTAAGCATGTGTTTTTGCTTTTTTTTTTTTTTAAAGATTATATACCCTTCTCACAATATTCCTGAGTAGGCATAAATGTATTCTGATGTAGTGGTTGCCATAGTAATTAATCATCTCCCAAAAAGAATAGCGGGGAAATATAAATCCATGTAAATTACCCAGAATACCAATCAGAACTGCCCACTGGGCACCTTGGTTTATGAAAAATTTCAGCAAAAAAAGGATGTTTTTCTTTTTTTATGCATTATGAAAAGAAGGATTGAGAAAGCTGCTTTTGTGTTTTGACTGCCCAGTCCTCTCCCTCACTGCTGGCCAGTGCCAGAGGTAGAGCAGCAGTCAGGTGGCCACTGCGGTAGACAGAGAGGGCTCTTGTGATAATAAATTACAAAATACACTTGGGCATGGTGGGGCACATCACTTTATGAATATTCTGCTTTCACATTCTAAACCACCAATGCACTTTCAATAACCCTGTGTGAGAACTGGAAGCTCACAGGTCTGGTGGAGGCTCCTCTGCTTGTCCTGACCTGTATGTTCTTTCAGATTGAAGAGGAAGTTACCACTGATTTGGGTTCAATAGTAATAACAAAAGCGTTAATCATTTTAAAGGTCATCAATGGAGGAGGGGTCTGCTGAAACAGACCAGTAACTGTGGAGGGAAATTCATGAACTACAGGAAAAGGGCTGCAAAGGCAGTGAGCACTGAAGGATGATTTTAGAAACTTAAATTATATTGAGCAGTTGCTGTTTGGCACCTAGGACAGGACTCACCTTTTCACTGCTCCTTGTATATCAAAACTGTGGTTTCCAGTCCTGTTAAGGACAGTCTGTGTCCTTTGGATGCATGGCGTAGGTCGGTGTGGCTGGCATACAGAATCGTGTCCAACTGAAAAGATTTTTTTTTTTTTATAGAAAGGCTAATGGAAACAGGTTAATAGGGTGAGGGTGTTTTTAGCTAGGACAAATTCAGGGAATCACATTAAGAAGATATTCTGGGATCATATTAGAGAGAAAAAATTCGATAAGGCAATGTCTGGAGCTATTAAGGATATATTTTTAGACAGAATTAATAGTGTCAAAGAAAAGTCTCAATAATTCATGTTCAGGTTTGCTTTTCTGTACAGATGATGTTTTTACAGGTCACTTGTAAATTCTGGTTTCAATCAATATGAAGTTGTTTTGGGTAGCATTCACTTGTCAGTTATAAAATTCATAATTTATTTTGGGGGAGTATTTGGTTAAGATATAAATATCAAATGTAAGAGTAAGGACATCATATTTATTGTTTCATGCCAATGAAAATGACTTTTCTGATTTTGATGTGTGGCAAAACATATCTTAAGATATGAAATTTTCTCATGTTTGATTCAATAATGAGATAGAGTTCAATGTCACAACTTCACCCAATAGAATCTACTGTCATGAAAACTCTAGTCACTTATTCCTCTCAAATAACTTATGCACAAATTTTACACCAAGAAAACCTACCATTCTATTCCATTTGACTGATTTGTTGGTAAATATCAGGCCTTACTTTTTACTTTTAGTACCCTTTGCATTAGACATATCTCAATGCAGGAAGAAAGGAACTTCTTATTCTTTCAGTATTTTAGTCAGTGCTAGAATTTGTAAGTATGACATATGATAAAGAAAAGCATAACTGGAGCCATAGAAAGGGAGGGAAGTTCAAGATCAATTACAGTAACTGTAGTGTTTTAGCTCAAAGAATTAGATTTTATTTTATCTGTAGGAATATGTGTTTCTGAAAGAAAGAAGTTACCTGCTCAGCTTAATATTGGCCACATAGATAGTTTAACATATATCACTATAGAGTTAGCCAGGCCATTGTAATTTCCTACTGGTTCCTCACTATTTCCTACTAACCATGTTAATAATTGATAGAACATGATTGAGTTATGAGGACCAGCACTTGGTGAGTGTGCATGACTGTTAGGAACAGTGCCTTTCATGTGCTCTGAAGATGATCACTTTATCAAATTGGGAGCTATTATCAATTCCATTTCAACAGATGGCAACATTAGGGTTCAGAAAAATCACCTAAATTCAAAATCATATGGACAATATGGTTGTTGAAATTCAAAGCAAGTTTTTCTATTACAAAATCCAGACTCCTTCCCTGTCCGATCATTTAAAGAGTTCGCACAGTAGAATTCTTTTTGTCCTATATTAAACCCTACTGGAAACAATACTATATGTCACTACTAGAAGCAATGACCAAGCCCAGGATGGTGGTGCACACTTGTAATCCCAGTACTTGGGAGGCTGAGACAGAAGATTCATAGGTTCATGGCCAGCCTCAGCTACTTAGTAAGGCCCTTCACAATGTAGTGAGACCCTGTTTCAAAATAAAGAATTAAAAAAACAGTGTTGGAGGTGTAGCTCGGAGGTAGAATGCTCCTGGATTCAATCCCCAGTACCACAAAAAAAAAAAAAAAAAAAAAAAAAAAAAAAAAAAAAAAAAAAAAAAAAAAGAAGCAATGACCAAGTCCATGAAATAAAATGTCTTCAATTCATCAGCCTCAGCATTTGGGGGAAATCACTGTGGAACTGAGGCCCACGCATGCCTATACCAGCCTAGAATAGTGCTAGGAATGAGATGCCAGGTGACTAGGAGCTTAGAAAATCATGTGGTTCTTCAGTGTCTCCAAACAGGCTAACAGATAAGGCACATGTGCAGTAAGGTAGTAGAACTTTTTGACCAATATCAAGTGAAGATAATGATTTCCATGATCTCGTCTACATACATACAACACATGGGCAGGGAGGCTCTGCAGAGTGCCTGCACTGAAGTTCTTAACATGTTTTCCACCTGCTAAATGGCTTCACCTTTTGTGTCTCCATTCTCAGCTTGACCCACTCTGTGTCATATTAGTCCTTTGGTGAGATACAGCAACTTTCTACTTCAGGACAAAATCATAATGGTTTTCATGTTAGTTACATGAAGTTAGAAAGAAGAGGTGAGTTGAATACAAAACTGGCAATCAGAAATTCCAAGTAGTGTTCTGAATTGCTGCTTTGAGTTTTGGAAAAAAAAAAAAAAACATTTAGGAATGTGACCTTCTGCCTCATGGGATAATAGTGTCCCTTTAACTCTTTATGTCTCTTGCTTCCTCTTGTACTGCCTGTTCCTAGCCTCTTTCCTGAACCTGGTAAGCCCTGGGATTTCAAACATTCTGTTCTCAGAGAGGGCAAAACTTGTTTCCTAGTGGTGACACTGGCCAGTAGACTCTATGAAATCTCCCACTGCAAGATACAATGAGCATTGCTTTTCCTTTAGTCTTATTCTGTTTCTCAAGGTCCCCTTTTACCTCCCCACTGGACTTATAATATGTTTTCAACCATTATTTAAAAATAGAAGTGTTAGCTGAGCATAGTGGTGCATGCTTGTAATCCCAGTACTTGGGAAGCTGAAACAGGAGGATCATAGGGTTGAGACCAGCCTCAACGACTTAGCAAGACTCTTAGCAACTTGGCAAGAACTTGTTTCAAAACAAAATTTTAAAAAGGGTTGAGAGTGTAGCTTGTAGTAGAATGCCTCTGGGTTCAATCCCCAATACTACAATAAATAAATAAATAAATACATAAGTAAATAAATAAATAAATGTGGTCATCAAAATGTCAAATTTTAGATGTATGTCTAAATAATTATTGGAATAGTATTTCTTACTTAATAAAGATTAATTTGTGTCTCATGTTTTCCTCATGATTTTGTTTCTTTTTTTAATCTGGGGCCCCTTGCATTGCTAGGCAAGTACTCTACCTACCATTGAGCTAAACACTGAACTCCATGAATGCATGATGTTTGATTTTTCTTTGGTTGAAGTGCATTAGTGATTCTTCTGCAGTGGATATATGAATGTTGAACTTTCAAATCTTTGACTTAAAACTTAAAAAAAATAAACATGAATGCTAATTTGGCTAACTATAGGTTTTATGCTCAAATTTTCTTTGTATCAGAACTTTGAAGATTTTTTTTTTTAATTTTCTTTTAGCATCCAGTGTTACCCCTGAAAATGTCTGAGGTTAAAATCAGCCTATCCCTAGTAGGAAATCCACTTTTTCCTCTGGAAGCTTTTAGAATTCCCTCTGTATCTTTGGGGTTCTAAAAATTTACCAGAGAGTATATCTATAATCAGACTCTAAAATTCATTCTGTTAAGGAATTAGTCAGCTCTGACAATTTGAAGGCATGTCTTTTCTTAATTTTAAGAAATGTTCTGTTTTTCTCCTTTCATTCTGAAACTTCTACTATGTAGAAGTTAAAGTTCCTATCCCTTTTTCAAATCTTAAACTTCTCTCACATAGCTCGCATCTTTCTGTCTCTTAGCAGTACCTTTGAGAGCATTTTGGCTTGATCTAACTTGCTAATTTATTCTTTTGCTAGTATTGTTATTCAGTATGTATATTGATTTTAAAACTTCTGCAATCATGAATTTATTTCCCAAGAATCAAATCTTTTATCCCCCATATCACCTGATCTCTTGTTTGGATGCAGTAACCTTTCTTATGCAAATGATGATATTAATTATGCAATTGATTATACAGTTGATTTCATTAATCACAGTAGTTATGCTCTATAAAGTTGCCACAATTAGTGAATTAGTAGATACTGACTAGCAAATACCAAACCACTGAATAGAGAAAACACAAGGTTAGGCTCCTGTAACCTTTCGGATATGATTTCATCAACTGATCAAAATAAACTTCTTTTAATGTATCTCTTTTGAAGACACCTTATTTAATCCATATTGTTGATTCACAAATACCAATTTCACAGTCAACATCACTACACCTCATGCTTGAGTGAAGCTTACCTAATACATGTGTTTTCTCCACAAAGTACATCACAGTTTCTAGCACCTACAAAATAGATAGCCCTTTAGTGCTATGCTCAGGGATCATTTTGAACAATGATGTCACCAATAGAAAATGCACAAGAAAATGTGAGAAACATAGTACTAAACAGACCACAAAAAGGACACTTGTTAATAGGATGAGAATTGAAGCAGGAAGACAGCATTATTATGACCTCAGCCTGGAATGTGCATGTTGGGCGACTAGAACTTGTCACCACTCTGTGTGCATGAATGACCACAAAAGTGCCGGGAATATTGATTTGGGGATTACAAATAAATCTTAGCCAGTAGACAAGTTCACATATAGAATTCACAAATAATGAGGATCAGCGGCATGCTGCTTTGAAAGTCACCTTCTGTTTGTTCTGTTGAGTTTCTTCAGGTGTTTATGGTTTTCTTCCTTGAATTTGGTGCCTCTCTCATGGGGCTGGTTTACTTGAAAGTATTTGATTCTTGTGTGGGCTGACATTCTTTGATTACTTATCAAAGGATGGTACAAAAGAATACTAGACTTGTTTCTTCTCTGGTGGAGAGGGAGAGCTAGGATGTGCTGCCAGATGTGGTGGTCAAATACTCTCTTGCTGGGTATCGAGACATTCTGTTCCTTGAAGCGTTGACCATCCATGTTGCTCTCTGATCTTCTGTGTTCTCATGGTTCCTAGATCCATAGGTGGACGTGGCTGCTAATGCCGTTTGTGGCTGGGGTAGTTGGTAGTGTTGTGGGAGGGTGGGATATTCTGAACTAGTCACTAGCCGTTTACTGGGACACTTTCCTTATGATTCCTTCCTGCCATCTTGTCTACTTCTCTGAGTTTTGAGTGACCCAGAGTTGCCCTTTTCTTGCAACTGAATTATTTTCCGTGTGATCTGGGTTATGATTATTTCCCATTGGTATGGTCTGTCAGTTTTGTATTATTTCTGGGAAGCTCCAAAATTTCTGTCACTTCCACCAATTCTTGTTTTTCTAGCAGCGTTTCGTGTGTGTGTGTGTGTGTGTGTGTGTGTGTGTGTGTGTATGTGTGTAACAGACTTTTTGGTATTTTTAAGAAATTGAAATTGGAATACATAAGCATAAAAGCTTAATCTATCATTTTTCTTTGGTTTCCTATTACTTTAATTTTAAAAAGATAGTTTTAATAAAAACTTTGGGGCTGGGTGTGGTGGTGCTCGCTTGTAATCCCAGCATTTGGGAGGCTGAGAGCGGAGGATCCGGGTTCACGGCCAGCCTCAGCTATCTAGTGTGGCACTCTGCAACTTAGTGAGACCCTGTTTCAAAATAAAGAATAAAAAATAGGGCTGGGGTTATAGCTTGGAGATAAAATGCCCCTGAGTTCAATCCCCAGTACTGCAAAAATAAATAAATAAAACCTTTGGATTTTTAAAATGTTATGAACAGAACTATCCCAATTCTAGATCTCCCAATTCTAGGATTTATATGGAATACTATATTGATTTTTTTTGTAAATATCAATAAGAATAAATGAGTAGATTCCAATTTGTTATTGTTACTGTCGAATTTATTTTTTCTTCATGGTTATTAAAATTCTTTATTAATTACATTTTTATAAGAGGAACTTCTTCCTTCTAGTCTAACATGTTTCCATTGTAACAATGGATGCCAGACACTTTCTGGTTCATTACTTCATCTAATTCTGACAGAGGTCCTATAATGTAGTGGTTGTTGTTCTCATTTTGAGGACGAGGAAATGAGTTCACTGCCTTTAACTTGTCTGTGGGTCTCAAATGAGCAATGGAGCTGGATCTGAAGTAACATCTCCCTGGCTCTAAATCCATCACCTTACTATACTTTTATCAGGAATTGGTGCTTTTAGTTAGCATTCCACAATGATAAATATTAGCTTTTTGTGCATATGTTCATATACATGAAAATCAGAAAGATATGTAATACACAATGAAAAACCTACAATGGAGGGAGTATGTGTTAAACCTTTAAGCATGTGCTGTGGCCTTCTGTTGAGTTTTTCTTCATGTTAGAACAAATAATCATTTAAAAGCTCATCTTTTCAAAATAAATTAATGATTAATTTAATGTCATTATCAATCCTTAAAAATTCTTTTCTAATTGAAGACATAGCAATCAAACATTTATTTAAGGAAAAGAATTCTGTTCTCCCTGGGGTTTTTCATTTGAATAAACAGATAATATATCAAGAAATACTATACCCAGCATGCCTCCAGCTCAGAACAGCTAAAATATGTTCCCAACATCCATGTTGTAAAAACATAGAATTACTTAATGATTGAATTTGAGTTGGAAAAATACTACTGCTTTTATCCATAGAGACGATGAGTACATCGGGCAGTAGTGAGATCTCAATTTCTAACCTATCCTTTTTGAGCTGTTCAAACTCAGAATGAACTGAAATTTAGGGGAATTGCCTTTAAATTTCAGACTAAAAATGACCTCCGTGCCAGAGCCCCCACCCTCTTCATCTTCTAGTTTCTGATGGATCTGACTAGAAGAGAATAAGTAAGTCTACAGGCATTTCCAGTCTGCACCTCCTTTGAAGGCATTATTTTTTCCTTGGGAGGGTAGCTGAACTGTTTTTAGATATTAGTTCAATTACCTATGACATAAAATAACATAAACATTAAAAGCCCATGAAAATCAAATCTTGGGGGAATAGGCCTAGAAACAAAACAAAACAAAAGTAAGTAGTCCGTGACTTCTTTGTCTCTTTACTTTTTTGTTCTTGTTGTTGTTGAGGTCATGAGGAGATAATTTGTAGAAATCTGGCTTCTTATCTCTGTCAAGTGTCAGTCCCAAGTCATGTAATAAATGTGACATAGAAATAAATCTCACTGAAATTAAGTTGGATGGATTTCACAGGACCAGAAAAAAAAAAGTCAGCTCTTATGATTTTGGTTAACACTACTTTTCTAGATGATATTGTCATTAATAACTCCATCTTGCTATTATACAGCATTATTTATTCTGACAGAAGCTTCAGTCTGTTCTGGCAAACTTCTGAGGGTTGCCTCATGAGTCAGGACTCCCACTGATCCCCCGTCTTGTCCTCTTTGTCCAGAGCCCACTGCCCCTCCAGCCAGCCCTGCTCTCCTGATGGGCATTGGCCCTGCAGGAGGGTCAGATCCCTGAGGAGTAATAAGGGTTCTGATAAGCTTCAGCTTCTCCCCACAGTATGAACAACTCTTGAGAAGTAGAAAGGAGGACTTTCCTTCCTTCTTGGTAACAATCAGCTAGGGAGGCCCCAAAACAAGGGTTCTTGGGCCCAACAAATGGCAGAGTGGAGTGATGGCTTTACTAGATTTTATATGACTCTTTTCCTGCCTGCAGTATTTACTTATCCCAGGGTAATTTTGTCTGAACGGATTTAAGTACCAACCTGCTGAATACTGCCATTCTGATTACATATCTTCCCTAACCCCCAGGCCTGTTGCCTTACTGTGTTAAATGGCTTCTGCCCTTAAAATGGGTATTGGATATTCTTTTGTAGGGAGTCCCCTCTCCCTAGTCCTCCTCTGAATGTTGGTGTCCATTCCTTTTACTTCCACAGTTGTACCAGATGTGCTTACATATTCTTGAACTCCAAATGGAGCCATGATTCAGGTGTTTCCCTGCACACGTAGATGGCCTTCAGACCTAATGTAAATCAATGAATGTAAATAGACACTCATGGGAACAAGTAGCACTTAGAGCTATACCCCAGGCAGATCTGAGTCTCCCCTCAGCCCAGTCAAGGACTGTGTCTAATGTTCCCATTTATTTATTTTCCTCAGCTGTGTGCTCTTCCTCTGATATTTTTATGTTTAAACAGCATGTTAAGGTGTGCTCAGATGACATGAGCATTCTGGATCTTGGTCTTGTACAACTTTCAATTCATCTTTGTAATATTCTGATACTCACTGAAAGTTACCATAAACAATCAAGTCAGTTCAGATCTAAAACCCCCTTGTCCCAATAGTTTTCTGAGAAGAGTCAGTTAGGATGGGCCTAAAAGGGTAGTATAATCATGGAAATCTAACAATGACACCCTACTGTGATATTTGGAAAAGTGGAAAAGGAATAGGAGGAGATGATTTATTAAGTAACTGGAAGGTGCTACCTATGTTCATATTACTCTTTTTCTGCTTTTTAATTAGGAGAGCTCTCCTTTTACATCAGCCCAGAGAGAAAGGTCCATGCTGGCAGACTGGGGACAGGTCATTAAGTCAGTATTCCTTGATGGGGTATAGAGGCAGAGGAATTTAACATACCTGATTTTAGGTCCTACAGCCCAGGGTTCAGCACAACATGAAATGAGCATGCATAATCTCAGTTGTTTCTGACAGGCCAGAAGCACACAGTGGATGCTTTTTTTTTTTCTTTCGGTACTGGGGATTGAACTCAGGGGCATTCTACCTCAGAGCTATACCCCCAGCCCTATTTTTTATTCTTTATTTTGAAACCAAGTCTCACTAAGTTGCAGATTGCCTCACTAGGTAGCTGAGGCTGGCCACGAACCCGGATCCTCCGGTCTCAGCCTCCCAAATGCTGGGATTACAAGGGTGCGCCACCATGCCCGGCCAGTGGATGCTCTTTTAAGTCAGTATTTTCTCTGCTGATTGAAGAGGACTTACTGGCAATTAACCATTTAACCAACGTCAATGGACAATGACATGGGGGAAGTATACAGGCAAACTATGTTTTCACTATAAGGTTAGTGTGATGGGAGAAGAGAAATACAGAAGGGCGAATAGCTATTTTCTGAGCTTATTGCTTTTGATCCCTCATATATTGATTTGCTGACTACCCAGAGAGACAAAAAATAAAACAACAACAACAAAAATAACCCTCCAAATCCATGCAGCCTCTACTAACCATCAAGAGAAGGCACTAGGCACTTTCTGTTGAAGTGTTGGCCAAGGGTGGAGTTTCCATTTATGTCTAAGGGTCATCGGAGACATTTTTTATATCAAGACTGTGCTTATTTATTTATTTAGTTTTGAGGTACAATTGACAAGTAAAAATTGTATATATTTAAGGTATCTTAAGTTTCCTTGAGAAATTAAGAATAGAACTACCATATGATCCATAAATCTCACCTTTGGGCATACACCCAAAGGAAATGAAATTAGTATCTCAAAAATATGTATCTATGTGTGTATATATACACCCCCTGTGCTCATGGCAGCATTATACATAACAGCAGAGAATGGAATCAACCTGTGTCCTACAACAGATAGGTAGATAAAGGCAATGTGCTTTTTTTAAATATTTCAGCTTCTGTAAACTTTTCTTAAGAATACAATAATGGCAACTTGATTTGTATCTACATGGTGCTCACTGACCTGAAATCAAGAAATTATATTTGATCCTAGGTCAGTTTCTTTCCTCCTTTGACGTTGAAATACCTGATGTCTCCAGGTTGGCTATGCTGCTTAAATTTGGTTTTAAGACTCTATACCTATCTTTCTGATTTATAAATTCCATATTAAAGAGTTTCCTGAAACAAAAGGTAAGTTCTAGTACCTCTTGAGAAAATCCATATTTAGAATCAATTATTTTAGGCTTTTATGCTTCAGATGAAGAAAACATGTTGGGAAAACTTTCTGCTATTTTAAAATGTTCAGAAATAAATTAGCCTCACCGCATTGTCTACATTCAAGGTAAAGCTCTCACTCTTTTCATTCTTCTATTTCTTTAATCTAGGTAGAAAGGTTTATGAAGCAGATTTCGTCCTTGATGAAATCCTAAAGTCAAAGCCAATCAATAGCAATAGCAAAACCAATAACAACTGCTACAACAAGGCCCTTCAGGTAACCCAGGAAACACTGATGTCAAGGGCAGCTCATCTGGTTGATACAGGTCTACTTACCATTAAGTCAGTGACTTATTTCTTTTTCATACAATATTATATTTGCCTTTGGAAATTATTGATTCCATTGCCAATAAGGCAATAAATTCATTTTCAGTTAAAAAACAAAATTCATTCCATGGAGTGGGTTATTCAAGTGCCACTGATGACTTGAGCCTGTACTTAAATGCCATGTATATTTAATCATATCTCTCATTTACTTGAAGTTTTTCTGAATGAAAACACATTTTTGTTTTTCTAATCTTGGATTTCTCATCCAAATCTGGAAAATACTGATAAGTCAGTCTGACTCAATAGTTGTTGATTGTCCAGGAATTAGCTAAGCAGAATTTCTCCTCCTTCACCATATCACCATTTGGATAATAGTTATTTGATATTTGAATGCAAATAGTGTTCAAGAAATACCTCAAAATAATAAACTTTATGATCAAGGAGGAGAATAAAATGATAGAAAGAACAGTAATATGTAAATTTAATAAAAGTTTATCATTAATCTCAACACTTTGAGGCATCACATCATTTTGTGGACATTGGTACTTGTCCAACAGTGTCTTAGTTACTCATGTGAGATGACACAGCTAGAGGTCCAGTAAGGATTTGAACATGAGCCTTACTGACAAGGCCCATGCTGCTATTCTGGAATTTGGACCCAATTCTATTATTTTTACAGACTGTGGATTATGTAAATACTATGAGCTTAGTGTTGTAAATATATAGGAAAAAGAAAGGGGGAGAACAATTTTTTTCACATATGTAGTCTGGAGAGCAGAAGCAATTTGACACAGAATTCTTTGACTCTAAGAATGCTCATGACTTTGTGTTCATGATTTAAAATGTTAGTACTTAATTAACAATGATTAAGTTTAGTCTTTTATAGAAGCAGTCTCCCCATTTTATATGGAATAGCTAATTCCAGTTTTTTATGTCTATTACTACTTTATTGAAATTAATTTCATTGGACCACTTAGATTGTATGTAATTTTAGCCGGGCGTGGTGGCGCACGCTTGTAATCCCAGCATTTGGGAGGCTGAGACCGGAGGATCCGGGTTCGAGGCCAGCCTCAGCTACCTAGTGAGGCACTCCGCAACTTAGTGAGACTCTGTTTCAAAATAAAGAATAAAAAATGGGGCTGGGGGTGTAGTTGGAGGTAGAATGCCCCTGAGTTCAATCCCCAGTCCCGCAAAAAAAAAAAAAAAAGATTGTATGTAATTTTAAAAAACAAGGATTAAATATCTTGTTCTATTTTCTGGAATGTATTAAAATGTTAATGATTATAGCTTCTGTCATTGAAATTATGATTTTATGATGTCCAAACTTGGTCAAATATTGGCATGATTGAAATGTTAAGATTTAATTCTTCCATTGTGAATCAGGGGCCATGGTGTGCACCTGTAGTCCCAGTTACCCAGGAGGCTAAAGTGGTAGGATCACTTGAGCCCAGGAGCTCAAGCTCAGCTGGGCAGCATAACAAGATCCCATCTCAAAACAACAGAACAAAACAAAACAAACAATAACAACAAAAAACTTCCAGTGCCAATTTCACATTATTTCTACTAAATAAAATTTCTCAAAATTTGTTTTGTAGTTATTGTTAAGATAACACATGAACTTATAGCTATTGTGAGTTATATTTTTTGTTAGTTATGCTTACAAATAATGCATTCACTTAGGAGTGAATTAAAAGCTGATAGTTTTATTTATATTTTAGCCAAGCAATGAAAAAATTATGATCAATTTCTCTTAGTCCACAATTTATTCTTTGTCAATATGCCATGCTGGTCTCAAATTCTTTCAATTTCTAACTCAATCAATAGTCAAGAGCCTCTGAGACAGCTTTTCCTCTCAAAAGCACTGATCTTATTATTGATCCATTTGGGGTTGGGTTTTGCAGATCCCATTAAAGGATTTCTAAAATGCACAAAGCTTCATTTCAAATTCCATTTGAACATGATATATATACCTTTAACTAAATTATTTGGAAGATCATTACTGCTGATTGATATTTCATGTTGGGACTAGACCTGTGGAGATAACCTGAAACACTTTCTGAACCAATTTAGATGTATTTATAGTTTTTTCTAATATATTAACTCCTAAGGTTGCCGAAGGAGCCATAGCTTATAAGTTGGAATTTAGACAAGTGATACAGTCATTTCTGCATGAGCAAAATTCATGGTGTTATTCGATGTGCTGTTAACCTTTCTCCCCAATTCTCACTAGCTTTAAAAAAAATTAAAAATTTAATGTGGGAGAAAATTGAGCTGGTTGAATTGATATCACTTGTGAAGATTATGGGCACTGACATCAGTGTGAAATTTGGTGTAAAGTTTATGACTTAACTTTACATCAGCAGCATATCAAAAGTAATTAAAATCATCTTGTAATGGAAATTATTCAACTCCATGCCAAAAGAATTGAGTCTATTTTAAACATTCTAGAAAGGATGAATCTTTTCATTTAATTGTTGTAGTAAACAACAAGGAAACTGGCCAGTCGCAAAAAAGATAAATGTCCCATGTTTGTAGGTCTGAAAATGTTTTGGAACCTCAGTTTATGTTAAAATTGATTTTGCTGGTAGTTTAAGAAGTTCCTTTAGCACTATATAATTTTTTTATTATTATATCTGACTTTAGTTGTTTTCCTTTTTCCTATTCTCATGTGCTCAGATATATATAAATCCTAATTAAAGATGTTATTTCAAACTTTATAAGCCTCAGACGTGCCAGCACAAACTGTGGCAACAGCATATCCATGGGAATGTTCTCTCATAGTCCACCGATTCAGGCTCTTCATGGAAATGTGAAGTCTAGCTCTGCAGGTGTGAAAAATGCACTAGAAATGCTACTTTCATTGCCACTTATCTTCAAAAAGCAGAATAAGTGGCCATCACAAAATCATTTCTTGCAATGATATTTGATACTCTTGTTTTTGTGATTGCTATTCACAAACAAAACATGAATAATTATAGACTGATGTCTGTGATTGAACCTAGTCCTGTTCTGTCTGCTTGCTATCACTTTGCTTTCTGTATGCTATCTACATACAGCATTAGCAGTTAAAAAACTTTTAGTATGAAAAAGATAAAGGACGTTGCTGCATTTAAGAGATTTGTCATCTCTGAAATCAAAATTTAGGATCAAAGTATCCCACATTGAGATGCAAATCAAAACTACACTGAGATTCCATCTAACCCCAATCATAAGGGCAATCATCAAGAAGGCAAACAAGAATAAATGCTGGCGAGGATGGGGGAAAATAGGAAATCTTCTACACTATTGGTGGGATTGCAAAGTAGTACAGCCACTATGGAGATCAACGTGGAGATTCCTCAGAAAACTGGGAATGGATCTACCATAGGATCCAGCTATACTACTCCTGGGTATATTTCCAAAGGGACTGAAATCAAAATATTATAGTAATATATGCATATCCATGTTTATATTAGCACAATTAACAATAGCCAAATTATGTAAATAACCTATCACATTCATCTGTTGATGGACACACCATCTGTTGTGTCCATCAACAGATGAATGGAGTACAAAATTATGGGATATAGACATAATGGAATTCTGCTCAGCAATAAAGAAGAACAAAGGTATGCCATTTGCAGGAAAATGGAGAACGCTATGCTAATAGTTATTAGCCAGTCACAGAAAGTAAAGGGTCATATGTTTTCTCTCTTATATAGAAGCTAGGGAGCAATCAGGATACAAGAGAAACTTCAGATAATGGAGAAACTTCAGTGGATCCAGGCAGGTGGTTTAGAGGAAGGCGGGGGGGGCAGGGAGAAGGAGGATCAATGAAAGATTCTCTTCCACTGATGTTATGTATGTATGTGAGAATACCAATGCCAATCTCAATACCCTGTATGAGGAAGTTGGGGTGGAGGGAAGCCCTCTGAGTGCTGTGTGCATGTATGTCATCATTACTATGAACTGCATTATGATATGAGGCTATAATGCACCAGTAAAAGTATATAAACATATCCCACATTGTTACAAGTCATATAAATTTTATAGTTGAGCTTAGAAGTTGAGGGCTGTGTTGCAATAGGAGAATGCTCTGAATAGCTGAAAAGTTCAAAATGTAGTAAAAATAAACAACCTACAACCTGATTTATTATGAATTTAAGTTTATTATAATTAGAAAGCTAGTGACTATAGTTTGGATGTGAATGTTTTCGAAGGTCATGTGTTAAGGTTCTGTCCTCACCGAGGTGCTCTTGGGAGGCTGTGGAACCTTTAAGGTGGGGCTTCAGCCGGGTGTGGTGGCGCACGCTTGAGGCTGAGACTGGAGGATCCGGGTTCACGGCCAGCCTCAGCTACCTAGTGAGGCACTCCGCAACTTAGTGAGACTCGGTTTCAAAATAAAGAGTAAAAAATAGGGCGGGGGGTATAGCTCAGAGGTAGAACACCCGAGTTCAATCCCCAGTACCGCAAAAAAAAAAAAAAAGAAGTGGGTCTTCGTGTGAGATCTCTTAGTCATTGGGTGTGCCCTCACAAGGGGTAGTGGAACCTGGCCCCTTCCTATTTGCTTCCCGGTCATGAAGTGCGTAGTTTTGCACTATTTATTTATTTATTTATTTATCTATCTTTGTATGTGGTCCTGGGGGTTGAACCCAGGGGCATTCTACCTCTGAGATACACTCCCAGTCCTATTTTATTTTATGTTTTTAAATTTTGAAACAGGGTGTCACTAAATTGCAAAGGGCCTCACTAAGTTGCTGAGGCTTGAGTTTAGCACTTCTGACACGATGCACTGCCTTGCCACAGGCCTCAAAGCACCAAGACCATTGAAGCATAGATTGGAATCTCCAAAACTGTGGGCCAAAGTGAACTTTTTGTCTCTCAGGTATTTGTTATAGTGTCTGAAGGCTAGCACAGCTAGTTATTATTTCTTGTTTTTCTCTTCTAAACCAAGAATTTTTTTTTTTTTTTTTTTTTTGTGGTACTGGAGATGGACCCCAGGGGGCATTCTACCTCTGAGCCACCCTCCAAGATCAATTTTATTATTTAATTTTGAAACAGGGTCTCACTGAATTGCTGAGGTTGGACAATAGCCTGTGACCCTCCTGTCTCAGCTGCCCAAGTACTGGGATTACAAGCATGTGCCACTATGCCTGGCTAAACTAAAATTTTTTGAGATCTACTTTTTTTCTAACTACTCTCATCTTGTTTTTATTTTTTATTGGTGCATTATAATTGTACACAAAAGTAGAATTTGCTGTTACATATTATACATGCACACAACATAATTTGGTCATTTTTATTTCCCAGCACCTCCCCTTCCTCTCCCCTCCTCCCTCACTCTGGTCTCCTTCCTCTACTGATCTCCCTTCTAATTTCATGACGAGATCCACTTTTCTTAACACTCAGGACCCACCACCCCCTACCATACACACAGCATATATATGTGTGTGTGTGTGTGTGTGTGTGTGTGTGTGTGTGTGTGTGTATCTATATTCTAAATGCAAACACATGATAAGTATTTGTTGACTTGTTTCAACTTAGTTCATTACCATCTTATGGATGCATTTGTTCTAGAGAGAAAATGCTGCATACAAACATGGGAAATTTAACTAAACCTTACAAAATTCCAGAATTTGTAAGCAGTATTGTCTAGCCTTCCTCAGTTCACCATTTTTGTACCATTGAAAGCCATCATAAGTATGAAAGATCATATAATATGTCTCCCTTTTAGGTGACAGCCTCCATGAAAACTCTTCTTAGTAGTCTGACCTAAAGGAAAACCATTAGTGTCTAATTGAAACCTCATGCTTTGTCATTATCAGAGATGAATGTTTGTAGAAAAACATTAACTTATTGGGTCACTGTGATTATTTGGGTCATCTCATAATGAATTTCAACCAATTGAAGACCTTTTTTGACAGCTATAAAATTAGTGCCATTTATTTTTACTTTTGAGAAATCAGATCAGGAAAGCAGAAAAACTGGCTCATTCATTACTTTACCAGGCATTTATTTAGTGCCTGTTTTGTGCCAAGCACATTTTTAGATCTTGGGGCAATAGCAGTGACCAAAGTAGACAAAAATCTGCTTTAATGGAGCTTATATCTATATAGGGGAAGACAGAAACTCATGTGCTGGAAACTTAGTTCCCAGTAGAGCAATCCTAAAAGGCAGGATCTCTAAGAAGTGAGTAGTAGGTTATGAGGCCTCCACCCTCATGAACAGATTAATGCTGTTGTCATTAAGTATGATGTAAGTATCATGGAGTGGATTCCTGATAAAAGAGAGGCTCTTTTTTGCTGTCTCACCCTCTTTTGCCCTTCTGCCTTCTACCCTGGCATGACTCAGCAAGAAAACCCTTACCAGATATCAGCACCCTTATTTTGGACTTCCCAACCACTAAAACTATAAGAAATAAATGTATTTTCTTTACATAGTGATATTGTCAGTTTGTGATATTATTATAGCAGCAAAAACATTCTAAGACAATAGACAATAACGTGGTAAGTGTATAAAATATATGATACTGGCTAAGGAGAAAAACTTGAATTGGAAAGATGATAGAAAATATGGAAAAACTTGAATAGGAAGCATGATAGAAAATATGGACAAGTTTGATGAAATTTGAGATAAGGTGGCCAGGGAAAGCCTTATGGAGAAGATGAGTTTGAGTCAAGACATGAGGGAACAAGCTACTTAGATGGTTACCTGGAGAAGAGTTTCCTAGACAGAGCATATAGTAAGTGGAACACCTGTGGCTTTAGGTGCCTGGGATGTTCAAGAAACTGCAGGAGACCAGGAGGGCCCAAAAGTATTGGAAGGTAGTGAGAAAAGACTGTAGGTCATTGGAGGAGGGGCCTATAGACCACTGTAAGGAGTTTGGCTTTTACTCCTAGTAGAATGAAAGTCAGGCATTTTTAGCAGAGACGGGGTGTAATCTGACATCTAAGAGCTCTCTTGTAAAACATTAGTCTAACTATTATGTTAAGAGATAGTCACAGGTTAGTGAGGGTCAAATAAGGGAAATTATTTAGAGGGCAACACCAGTAGTCCAAGTGTGAGAGGATGACAATAATGTGGGTGATAAAAAGTGATCAGATTCTGGACATATTTTGAATATAGAGCCATCAGGATTTCCAGCCTAACTGGAAGTAGAGTGTGAAAGAAGAGTAATTAAAGGATGGATTGCAATCAGTTATGAGCAGGGTGCTTGAGCAGGGGCAGGGGAAAGATCAGTTGAGTGTTGTGTGTGTGGCATGTATTATATATTAACATATTCCATATTGAGTTGTTGAGTGGGAAGTTGAGTAGAGGAGTTTGGAGCAGCAGGTTTCATTTGGGCACACACATCTGAGAAGCATTAGAATTGATATTTAAGACCATGGTACTGGACAAAAGTTGCCAAGGAAATGAACAAAGAGAGAAGAGGACCAAGGACTGAGTCTTGGGTCACTCCTACATTAAGAGCACAAAAAGAAGGAACCAGCAAAGGGATTAAGAAGTAGTTGTAAAGTAGGATAAATAAATATTTTGTGTATTTTTAGAATCATTCATGTTTCAGTATTCTTTTGACTATAAAATGAGTGACCGTAAAGGAATCTGGAAAAAAAAGTAGCTAGTGGTATAGGGAACAACTAGACAAATGATCAGAAATGACAGGTTTTTAACCAAGACAAATCTTAACTGTGTTAAGTAGCAGAGCTGAGTGCATGGGGGCCAGGAAGAGCAAGCAGAAACATTTTCATTTTTCCCCACCTTTTGCACTGGAGACTTACCAATTCTAAAACTTTGGGTTTGACTTGGTATTGAAAACAGATTTAAGTTATGATATCCTGAATTCTGAATGAACTTTGGGTCCATTTTTTTTTCTGAATTGTTTCTAGATATTGGTTGTTTTCTCTTTAGTTTGATTCCTAGTTACATTCTTTTATTTCTGGTGCTCAAGGGAAAGAACATTCTGGATTCTGATGGAAGGTCTAAATCCCTCACCAGGGCCTTTATTCACTTACTTCACAACCATTTTCCAGAGTCTGTTGCATATTAAGCATTGCACCTGATGTTGAAGAAACAAATATCTAATCAGTAAACCCCCTTTCCTGAAAGAGTTCCCATTCTGGTATGAATGAGAAATTTTAATATGAGTGGTATGTGCTAGAGTAGAGATAAGTGTTGAGGAGGGATTTCTTAAAAAAACTTGAGAGAACAACCAACTTCCCGGCAAGGATTGAAGAGTGCTTCTCATAAGAGGTAATACTCAAGTTTAGGCTTGAAGGATCAATAAGATGTTCCAGGGAACAAGAGGGCAAAGGATATTCCAAGCAGTACAGAAAATTAGTGTGAAATAAGTAGAATTTAGAAGGCACATTGGGGATGAAATCGGAAGGGTTGGCAGGAGTTGGATTAATGGAGGCTGTTTAATATCCTGTGCTAGGTACTATTCCTAATGCTTTTTGTGTGTTTACTCACTGAATTATCAAATGACTCTCCAAGATGGTACAGCATTAATATCATTTTTTTTTTTTGCAGATGTGGATACTAAAGCATAGAAAAAGTGAATGTATAGTCATACATATGTCTATACTATATGCATTTGATGGCATTTGATGCTAGCAGTATTAACTCTTGAGTCCTAACCCTCATCCCTATTATTTACTTCTTGGAATTGTTAGAAACCTCCTCCTTTATGGGTTAGGATTTATTTTTCTCTGTAGCATATCTTTTGTCCTCCATCATATCAGATTTTATGAAAGTTTTATTTTTTTCTGTCTCCTTTTTGCACAAATTTGAATTTAAATTTTCTTTATTAACTAGCATCCTGCCAAGGCTTGGTTTGTGTGAGATGCCATCAGACTCCTTCCAGGAACTGATAATCCTGGCATTTGTGATCCAAGGCTCAGAAAAACACTTCCATTTTTCAACACCATGGTAGAGCCTACTGTTCACACCTCACATTCACATATCCCCCATGTAATTATCACTTTCGGATTGGATAAGATTTGAAAATACCACCGGTTCACCTGTATCCCAGAGGTTTTCAGTTCTCTAACCTACCATCACTGTCAGTTTCTACTGAGTGAGTTGTAAATGGTAGTGTGGGTGGCACCAGTCCAGGGAGATGTGGAATGTCTTAGTTGTCATAGGGGATTGGCATTTGTTTACTTCAGTAGCATATGTTTCTCTCTGGGGGCTGGTGGGAGTCCTTGCACTTGATAATGCATCCCTTTTAGTGTTCTGTGCAATGATATCTTTCTCCATTTGCAGGTCTCTTTCCTCCTTGGGTAGAGTCACACTTGTGTTTGTGGGAACATTGATTTTTTTTTTTTAATTTAACCTGGAATGCAAATGGATCTATGCATGCCATCTGAATATCTCTAATGAGACTATCTGCTCAAATCTACCAATTCAGTTAAAAAATTTTTAATTGTCTCACATCTTTTGAATAACACATGGCATAGCATTTTCATCTGTATTACAGTCTTTCGGTCAGGTTTGATTCCATGCTACCCATTTCCTTTCCCCATGCCCACATCCCAGTTTTTTCTTCTGGATGTTGTTTCTAGCCAGGTATTGTTCATCGTCCTTAATAAGTAGTAAAGAGGTATTCTTCATGCTCTTTTGCATTCTCCCTCAGGCAGGAGTTTGACTCTGGCTTGCAATATAATAGTTGGGAGCCACATATCTTGCAGGGTAGATGCCAGAGTTGCTATTCCTTCTACACTCTACTAATTTCTAGGTTTTGGATGCTTGGTGAGGTTAATATTCCCAGAGCACACACTGCCATAGTGTTGAGCCCTGAAGCTCACTCTGATGAACTCCAGAGTCAGAGTGTGGCTGACTGTGTCCTGCTGTCTCTCTGATTTTTAATATGGTGGGTTAGTTGTTTTGCTAGTCTTGTTGAGCATCCTTTATTGAATACTCTGTGTCAGATGCCATGTAAGATCCTTGGCATATGTGTTACTCAGTTGTTGTTCCTGTGACCAAAACGTCTGACAAGGACAACATAGAGGAGGAAAAGCTTATTTTGGCTCACAGTTTCAGAGGTTTCAGTCCATGGTTGTCTGCCTCCATTGTTCTGGGCCTGAGGCAAGGCAGAAGATTCTGATAGAAGGGAGTGGCAGAGGAAAGCTGCTCCATCCAAGACGGTTGGCGAACAAACAAGGAAACAGGAGGGAGCCAGAGGCAGATAGAGTCCCCACAGCCATACCCTCAGGGGCCTACTTTCTCCAGCCATGTTCTACTTGCCTCTCGCTTTCACTGTCTCCCAGTAAATCCATTCAAATTATTAATCAACAAAACAGGTTTATCCACTGGTGAAATCAGAGCCCTGATGATCCAGTCTTTTCACTTCAGAACATTGCTGAATTGCCTTACACATGCGCTTTTGGGGGATATCCCAGATCCAATACAGAACAGCACACAAATGTCTCTACTTTCACGGAGGTTCACTTACCAGTGGGACGATTCGAAGATCAATGTGTCTGACATTTGCCATAGACTTAGTTCACGTATTCCTGGCATAGGTAGCCATAAATTCAAGCAAAAATAGAGACTTCCATTATAAAACTAAGATAGTAGGCATAGAAAATTAAAGTAAAATAGGGAATTTCCATTATAAAACCAAGATAGTGGGCAGAGGGAAGTCATCTGAAATGAGTTTTGAACATTAACAGTAAACATGATTAAAACCTTTAATTTGGAAATGTGCAGTGTTTGGATTATAATTCTCTAAATTATAGTCAAGGCACAGAAGAAAGAGATGTTGAGACATAAATGTTGATAAATAAGGGGCTTTTAAACAATCTGAGTCATTCCTAAGAAACAAAAAAATTGTTTTTAATCTTTAATGTAAGTTAAAGGACACATTTTTAAATGTATCTAAAATAAAGTGAAAATCAGAGACATGTACAACTGAATCAATTACTATTCTGTCTAGATGTTCTATTCTTGGACTCGAATGGGAATATTTATCTTCATAAAAAATTATTTTCAACAGCATGAGTGTTATCCATGAAAAAGAAAATGTTTTATAGGGTTTGTTCAGAGTCCACAATTCTTCCAAAAAGAATTGTGAGGGCTTGAGTTTTGGAGCAAGGCTGGAAAGATCTAAAAGGTATGGGGATGAAATTCAGCGCCTAAAAGGAAGGGATTAATCTACTCAGAAAGAAAAGCAACAACAAAAAAGGTCATGTTAGACAGAGTAAAGAGCTGTTGGCTGGGCTTAAGGTTGAAAGAGTTACATGTTGTGATAACAATCTGGACATAGACTGTTGTAGGGATGGGAAAAATAGCTTACTGGAAACTTAGTGGTGTGATTTTATTTGACCAAGAAAAATAAATAAAATAAAATTTAGTTCATTTAATGGAATTGAATGATGTGGCAGGGGGAAATGTGGAGTATTGTGTCATATTGTATTACTTATGTACTTCTAAGAAAACACAAACATAACAAAAGAAAAAAGTAAAAGAAAACATTTCTGCAAGTCAAAGGCATGATCTAATATTTCTTTCTCTTATATGGCTGTCTTTGAAAGAACTGGTTCATCAGCTTGCTTCCTTTACTATGGAGGACGAGAAATATGCTTAGTATAAGAGACTGGGAAAAGACCTCTGTTAGACCTAGGCCAGTGTTCAAGGACCCCACAAAAATGCTCTTTTTGCCAGGATCCTAAGCCTTGCCAAAGAGTGACAGTGGTGCCTGTGGGGAGGGTGGGAGACTAAGCCAAGGGAGATGGAATGGGATTCAGTCCCGATTGCAATGGACTGTGCCTAAAGTTATCCATTAAGCCTGAGGGATTCCCTGCTAAGTGGCTGCCCAGGGAATGCAGAGCTTCTGAAAGGAACCTGGGAGCGCAGCTGGGAGTGAATGTTGCCTGTGCGGTGGCTGCCAGCCGGTGGCGGGTTCATGCTGTGTCCTTCTGCAGAGCAGCCATCTGCTGCAGCTTAATGAATGAATTTCTCTCTCTCTCTCTCTCTCTCTTTTTTTTTTTTTTGGTGTGTGTTTTGTTTTGTTGACAGAACAATAGCTCCTGTGGTGTGATCCGCATTCCGATGGGGAGAGAGAGAGAGGGGGGAGAGAGAGAGAGAGAGAGAGAGAGAGAGAGAGAGAGAGAGAGAGAAAGAGACAGTATGTCTGAGTCTTTTTAGACTTTTTTTGGGGGGGAGGGGCATTGGTGGATGTTATTGAGAAGGTTAATATTTGAAGTTTGTTTCTAATTGGAATCTTCCATCAACTATTCCTTTGGAGACCTGTGCAACCCGCTGCTCTTCTTTCTTCTATGTTGTGTGTATCTGTTGTTCTGTTTTCACAGATTGTTTTGCCCCCTGAACACTGAAGGATGGGTTCATTTCTTTCAGGAAATGTTAGTGAAGCATAGGTCTATGCAATAAAATATTTAAGAGAGTTTTTTTTTTTTTAAATCACCTGATGTTAACTTGTGTTGATGAATCCCCTTCTTCTTCCTCCTGCCTTGGATAGTGTCTTTGAATCCATGCTTTTGATGCAGTTTGCTGGCAGAATCCTCTGCAGCAGTTGTCAATATATCTTTCCCCTCTGGGGTTCATCAAACTCAAGACTGGTTCTTCTTAATTACAAAGAAGAGAAAGAAACAACTCAAAAGACAAATCAAAAATTTTACCAGGAGAAGATTGATTTGGTCTTTGGTTTAATCATCCTTAGACACAGAGAAAATCCTATTTTGCCTGTCAATAATGGTCCTGTGGTTATAATCGTTAGCCTAACAGAATAAAGGAAAAGCTGATTTTGGGGAAAAACTTTTGAAGATTGATTATTGAATTCAATGAGGTCATCTAGTTTCTGATTTTCAAGGAGGAAAAAAAAAAGGATATTTCAAGTAAAATATTTGTAGAACCTTCACATATAAACCAGATGCAATCATGAGTGCACTGGCTGACATAGAGGGAAGGAGCAAGAAGGAAACAAAACCAAGTCCCTTCCTGGCCTGTGTTTTCAGGCTCTGCTGAACAGGGGTCACAAAGATACTCATTGAGGGTATTTATTTATTTGCGGTAAGATTCTGCTAAACCATGATAGAAACTAGTTGCTATTTTATTTGTATTTGTATTCTGCCTTTTAACTAGAATAAAAGTAGTAGAACTACCATTTTATATCCTTCACTGGGTCCCTTCATCTCATGTTTGGCTACAAAGAGTAGAGGATAGAATAAGTGGGAACTACAAATCCCTTCCGTGCTAAAATTCAAAGGCAAAATACATTTACTGTTTTCCTATTATATGCTGAGATTTTTCTCCTGGTTGTCATGTGACATTCTTACCATTAGATGTTTTATTGGTATAAAAACTGTGATTTAATTTTTATTGTTTCTTCTAAATATGTATATTTATATACATCATATCTACACATAAATTTATGTATATGTACATAAGCATACAAAATATATTTGTGCAACTCTTACACAGTTCATTCTGAGAGACCCATTGTTTTTCAGTGGTAGACAGGAATATGGAACAATGAAAAAAATTTTTTTTGATAAATGTCTTTATCAAGCTCAAAGAAAATCCTCTTTGAAAATCTGTTTTTATAGTCCAGAACTATCAGCAGAGTCTCATCAAATATAAAAGTTGTGCTGTTTTCTACCATGGTGTGGACCAGGGCCTAAACCAGCAGGTCAAGGAGGTGTGCATTCAGAGTCCACAAATAGTTGTGAGACGTCAGCAAATCTGGAAGTAGATGAAGAGACACATCTCTAACTAGGTCTTATGAGAAGGTATCTGAGGTGCCAGATTCTCATGGTGAGCAGAAAGCAGGTGGTAATTCACTGCTAAAACTAGGGTCATTTTAAGAGTAAAAGAAAGCATCAACTGAATGAGATGCTGGAGCAGTAGATATCAACAAGGGCATGTAGTCACCCTCATAGTGGGCCTTGACATCCAGGATCTGTGGATGAAGTTGATCTTCAGCTCCATAGACTACAAAATATAAGTCTTAAGTTCTATGAGCAATTATGAAGAAAACCTTAATAACTCCAGGAAACAAAAGTCATCTGAATTTGTTAAGGCAGCTTGGTGCTTTATAGCAATCTTAAGGCAATAATTGAGCTTAATCACGTATTACAAAAGTGGTACAGGGAGAGAATCAACTGAACAACCATCACCGATGAACATGATAAATATGGTAACCATGAAGACAGGAGTTTTTAAAGATAATGCTCCTCAAACTAGATCTGCAGAATTTTCAAGTTAAGTAGGGGTAGTAGGTAGAAATCATCCTTTCAGCTAGATGTTCATTCTCCTGCACCTTGATGTCTGAGTATATGGAAATATGTAGGCCTAAAACATCCATATTATAGCTCTTGATCCAGGTTTTGTTTAATCACAGGCAAAGCCTTTCTGTTCCTCAGTTTTCTCTTCAGTGTTAATGGTTAAATATGCAAGAAATACAGTGACGACCCCAAGGTTTTTTTTTTTTTTATTCATTGAATATTAAAATATGCTCAGCATAAAATTTGGAGTTTTAAGCATATTTTATTGTAATTCTTTGAAAGCATTAAATATTAACTCATCCATAATTTATTCTGAACTCCCCATTAGCCTTAATATTAAATTAAGCTTCACAGTCCATTCCTGGACTATTCCAAGTATCTGAGAGATAATACTTCACTTTGAAAACTTATCATGAGAAAAGTTCTTCTTGTAGCTGGTACATTTTTAACATTGGGTTGATGAACATTTGACGATGATATTTGTGCCACTTTATCTACTATGCAGTTCCAGTGCTATTTTATATCTCAGGACTTCTAACTCCTGATCTTTAAAATTTTTAAATTTAAAAATTTTTAAAATTGCTGTTACCAGCAGAAGTACATTTTAGGATTTGTAAGCAAAAATTAATACTTGAACTGCATTTGTAATACTTGTTCATGTTCCAAACTCTAGAGATCCTATGTCCACAGCTAAATTTGGAATCCATTTTCCGATGCATGGTATGAAAAGTGGTTTGAGAAATGGATTTGTATTCAGAATCAGAACTGTCCCAGCGAATGGTTGCCATACCCAGAGCAGCTGCCACAGTGCTTGGCAGGTCTGGTGGAACTTTCTTGCCTGCAGGATTGCGTTGTATTTGGCGTCAAGTTCTCTACTGCTTCTTTGAATCTCAAGAGGACACGTGATGCTCCACAGGCAACAATTATGGACAAGGCTCTCAAGATCCTGATGCTGTTTGGGGAACTTTCCTTATCTCACCACTTCCCTGAGACTGAAGGTAAAGGAAAGAGTTTGAACTGGAAGCCATGGAGGATGAGAGAACAACGGGGACAGTGGCAGGACTCAAGCTCAGGGCAGTTTTGCTCCAGTCTGGCATTAGCTGCTTTGTGTCATGCATGCCTGTGCTTAGCTAGTTCCTGCAGTTGTTGCTTTAATGGAACATTTCATGTCTGAACTCAAGGGCAGGTTCCCAGCCCAACTTGAGGGTGGTCTAAAGCAATACAAGTAGCAGTAGTAGCCTAGAATGAAGGACTGGAAAGTATTTCGTGCAAGCATTTTGTAACTCTGAAAGTTTGCCTGCCGATGCAAGAGCAGCCATTGAGAGAAAGGGAGTGAGGTAGCAAAACTGCTGGCCACACCAGGTGGCCTTGCCCTGGCCTGTGTGAATGACTTGAGAGGTATGCAGGAGCGCCTTTACAGGGACATCAGGAACCTCCAACTGGAGCTGAATGCACTCCTGCTTCCAGGCTCATTGTTATACATCCTTTCTGCATTTGTGTTCCATGCCCCAGGGTAGCTCACCTGCCCTTCAGTTCACAAACCAGTATGTGCCTGGCAAGAGCAGGGGGCCTTCCCAGAGAACAGAATGGAAGGCTTCAGGTTCTTTGTCTCCAGTGACCGGTGTGAGTGTACCAGCCCTCTGGACAGTGGGGTGTTGGGGCACTGTGGGTGTTGGTCTTTCTCAGGAGATGAGCAAGCCCCAGTCCTTTTGCCTCGCTCAGCTGGAGAGAACACACATGGAGCAGTGCAGAGCGATGGTGCTGTCTTTTATGTGCAGTTGGGTTGCCTTGTGCAGTGAAGGGTTGTGGCCCTTCCATTGTGGATGTGAAACTGTGGTTAAACCTTCAATGAGTGCTCCTTTACCAGGCGGCGCGGGGACAGTTTCTGGAATCTAGTCAGTTCATTGATAAAACTCGAGGTTGAAAGCATGACTGTCCCTTTGTGTGAGTGCATCCAGGCCTCATTAACGGGCTGCTGCCCAGCTCTGCCATCTGATTCTGTCGCTGACTGAACGGAGCCCTTGCAGAGGCCATTTTAAAGTACCGACGGGAGAAGCTTTTAATTTCTCCTTAGAAAATTTCAGGACTCTCCAAATGTCAGTAAGCCTGTTGGCAGGTTAGGATTTCAACAGCAGCTGTGTAAGGTTAAGATTTCAGCAGGTCTTAGAAAGGGCAGGGGAAACCCTATCCTTAGTGCTCATAGTTTCAGCATTTTCTTCAAGCAAATATCTAACTTCAAAGCTGGGCATTTGTTGTAATTCTGACCATCAAAGTGAACAATGAAACAACAAAGATGAATGAGGACATCCCTTTCCCCCACTTTTTCCAGAAGCAATGTTCCAACCTGCAGTGCTGTCTTCTTTCTCAGCCCCATGAGGGTGGTTTTTTCTTTAGTGAGATGCATGGTGAGCGTGTCTACTCACCACTTGGGTACCCTGAATGATTTATGATTCTGCTTGTGTATCCCATGTGCTATCGTTTTTTCTTCCATCTTCTCTAGAGATATTTCTAGGTAAAATGAACATTTATCAAGAGAAGGAATGACTCAAGTCATCCATGTGAATAGTATTTCTTGACTCTAACTTCTTTTTTAGTCACTCTGTCTCTTATAGAAAATCTTTTGTCACATTTAATTTTCAGAGGTTAGTGAGCCTCAAACTATACAACACTAGGGCCCTGCACTTTAAAGAAAGCCACCAGATTGAAGAGAAAGGGGCATCAAAGTGCAAAGCATCATCGTAATGGTATTAATTATGTATTCAAAATGTCAAAGTAGGTTCTACCAAGCATCTGAAAGAGTTTGAATTGTGGATGTGAGCTTTATAGAAACATCTGGGAAATAGTTTTGTGGTATAATCCATTATTCCTTTGGAATACTGAGAAATGGAAAAATCCTATTTTTATAGGATTCTCTATGGTTATATATAAGGTGATTTTGGGAGGACTGCCTGTAGAAAGGTGTGACACCTGGTAAATGCTATGTGTTTGCTATTTCCTAATATTCTAAGTTCCTGGGATGGGTACAATAAAGCATTCTAAGCAGGATCAGGAATTTCAAGTTGGGGAGACTGAAGCAACATCATAGTTCTTTCTTTAGAGCTGTGTTTGAGAATTGTGTATTCTGCTTCTTAATGTATACTATACCAAATGCTGTCCTCTGGGCCCAGAACTTGTAAGTGAGTCTTCCATGTAACAGGGCCTTTTGACATTTCAGTAACTAAATCTCTGTCTGTAGGGCCAGAGACAAAGTTCCCAATACTCTGGATTGTTCTATAACAAAGAGATTTCCATCTAGGTTCCAGCTTGTCATAGCGGAGGGGAAGAAAGCAATTCTAGCAACCTGAAAGAGATATGCCTTGCAATTACTGAGACACAAGGAAAATAAATAAAATGTATTTGTAAATAAATGCATATATATACATATATATATGTATAGTATATATATATGTACTCACTATATACTTTAGAAAGTTTGTATAGTGAGTACTATATATATGTATAGTATATATATACTATACATATATATAGTACTCACTATACAAACTTTCTGCCTAAATAATGCATGGAGTAAGAAAAGGAAAGCACAATGGCATTTGAAATTCTTCTATGTACAGCTGAAGAATAGTGTCTACTGAACCAAGAGATTTCAAAAATATGCTATTGGGACAGATTCCAAGTGCATATAATACTTTACATATAATTACATAAATAATATCTGCAAATTGAAACAATTAGTTTTGATCCCTTACTATGTGATAAACATGTTCACAAACTTCCCCAATCAATATTCTTCATAGACATGTGAGTTACATGTTATGGTCTTCATCTCTAGAGAGAGGAAAATTTTGGTCATGAGAAATTTACTTGAGGCTACAGACAGCTAACAATTGACAAGGCAGAATTCAAATCTAGAAATTTCTGACTCTGAATCCACTCACTTTCCAGTATAATCTTGTCTTCCAAGCAATTTAATTCAGACCAGCGGAAAACTAGTAAGCCTCTATTGTGTTCGAGGCACCAAGGAGGATGCTGGGGATAATAAGCAAAGCAGGCGAGCATGCCCCCTACCATCAAGCAACTGACAGTCTAGACGAGATGACAGGTATTAGGAGCATCTATGTCTGCTTCTCTCTTTCTACACACTCGTAGATGTGTAGATCCAGAGGCTGCTACTGCCTTGAGTATAGTTTAGACAGTTCATAAGGCACTTGGATCCCTTGAAGATAAAGTTTTAAATATCCTTATTTGTATAAAAATGTTCACACATACTTTCACTCCTATTACTGAACATTGCCACTGACGTGGTAGTTTATAGACCGGCCTATGTAGAGTATAGGTTCATCATTGGTTACTTTAAAGATTTGGTAGGAAAATAATTTAGCAAGTTATATTTCATATTAAAATAACTTATCTCATTATTGTCAGCTTTCTTACTCCCAACATAATGCAACTAGAGCTGAACAGATCCATCTTGGTGTGGTAGAGCTCACATAGAGGGCTATGGAAGAGGAGAGCAATCTGTCTAGTATATGCCCCAAAGTTGGGTGGGATATGGATGAAGTATCTTTGTTGCAGACAGAAAAGTTGAAACTGACACTTGATGGAGGAAGGACAAATTATTAATAGGGGCATGGGAGAGAAAAAAGTCAGATGACCAGAGAAGCACCAAGAAAATGAGGGGTGATAAGATGTTTAAGAGTTTATTTTAGGAAAGATTGTATTGTTTCTTATTTCTACATAGTTACATGAAACTTACATTCCTTCCTTGACCAGTCTCTTAGGAATAGTTCTTCAGTTTGACTTAAGATTTCAAGAAAGACATGCACCGTAAGACACCCTACTCCAAGTCACTCATCTCTGAGTAACCTGGACAACTTAAGATAGCATTGCAATATCTGCTTTAGACCTACAGGCAGGAAAAATAAATAATGCAAAAGGAATCCAAAGGAGAATCCAAATGTGTTGCGTTTCTCTTAAGTGAAGCATAATTTTCCTTTAGCTCTAGTGTGTGTTCTTTTTTTTTTTTTTTAATCCTCAGTACTTGGGTGGTTGCTCATTTATAATAAGAATCTCTATAAGGAACTCCGTGAAAGACTTGGAAATGAGAAAACTGAATCTCCATGAATGGATTACTAAAGAATCTCTAGCAGATTCAATTATTCTGGTAACATTTTTATTCTCCTTCATCACTGAAACTATTCAGAAAGCCAGAATGATTGCAGGCAGGACACCAAGACCCCTGATCATCTCTACAGGATGAGAACTCTTGATAAAACCAAATGGAAAACTTGAGATTTCTTCCTTCCTGGCCCTCTCCCAGACAGTTCAGATGAAGAACTATTAATGGGCAAGAGCTTAGCCTCAAGTTCAGAATTGTTTGATCAGGTCTAGAAGGGAAGTGAGTTCCAGGCCCTCAGCCCTGTGTCTGGTCTGGCCTCTTCTTTCTCTAGTCTTCCTCCTCTAGTTGTCCTCTGTGCTCAGTTAAATAAGGTACAGACACAGTGTTTCCTGAGGGACTTGACCGTCATTTTTCTTGATTCTACTTCAGTTTCTTGAATCTAAATACTGGTCCACTTTGAAGTGGACCAGCTGTGTTAGTTGTACAATCCAATGTATATAGATTTGATCTTTCCTAGTAATCTACCGTGAAATGAGGGGTTTCTTTCCAGTACTGAACACATTAATGTGTGAAATATCTCATTTTCTGTAATTCTAATTGGATACAATTAAATCAATGATCCTTCTCTACATTTATGTCTAACCTATAACTAGTCATAGATTATAGATAAAAGCATATGGAGAAATGTCTTGGTCAGAGAAAGATGGCAGTAAATGACAGCAGAACACAATTAACAAATAGAATAAATGCCTAGGGTGGTAGTTGTGTGAGGACCTGGGTCTGATGATACTGTTGAGGATGGTGTGGTTATGTTTCTGACATGCGGATGTTTACTAACTCTTGTGTTATGGACTGATACACTCAGTTTCCACTTAAAAGTTTATAGTCTTCAGTATATAACATGTCTTAAGAATTGAAGATCAGTCCATTGCCAAGCCAGGATGAATCCACATCCAAGAGGTGAGATAGGCAGCGGCTTCCATTTCCCATCCTATTCGTCAGTCTCTCTTCTTTACTCCTGTATAAAGACAAGGAAGTAGGCTGGCTTTGAAAATAGTCTCTGAGCATTTTCACCTGGAAAAACAAAACTCAAGGTGTGATGTTTCATAAGACAATGAAAGTTATTTATTTTCTTCCTTCACTTACTAAAGATTCCCATCCTTTCTGCAGGTCTTTCAGCATGTTTACATCTTGAAATGACCTCTTCCTTGCTTCTTAAAAATGCAGGTCCTTGAACACCATCACACACAGGCACACAAAAGGTTTTTAAGATGCAGTCTTCTTTGATGTGAGACTGTGGGGTCTTGTATAATCATCTGCTTGCCCGGAGAACAGATGCTGCTCTCTTTCTTGGCAAACAAAGCTTGGATAAAAGGGCAACAATGCAGAGAGACTGTTAACGCCCACCACTCCTCTCCTACTGACAGGCGGTGAACTTCTCTGGAGGGCCTGCCAGCTCATGTCAGCCACTAGACATGGGGTCTTCCTAAGGGACCAAAGAAGAAAGCGGCAGAGTAGAATGTGTTGGAGAACAAGCACTGACAAATGCAGACAGCACGAGACTCCAGATCAGCTGGGGCTCTCTTTAATTGATAGGCTGCTCTGCCCACTTTTCATGGGGCTGGGTACACTGATGCATGAGTGGGGAGGCCAGTGTGGGTGGGGAGACCCAGGACACCTGGGATCAAATCTGACTTCACTGCCTTCAGCTCTGTGAGTTGTGCCAGCCTTTTAAACCCCCCAAGCCCCGGGTTCCTCAGGCTGTGGCATGCAGTCAGTCAGCTGGGGACAGCCGGGAACCCCGATCCATAACATTTGCCAATTTCCATGGTGTAACTCCTTCTGCTATGGCAATTTCCAGTTCCCAGCAGCTGTGACTTGCAGAATTCCTGACTATTTAGTAATATACTCATTAGTATATCATTGTGGATCTATAAAGTAGTCATAATAGAATTTACTTAATAAGGTTATCCTAAGGATTCATCAGACAATGTATACAAAGTTCTTATCATCCTAAATTCTGGCACATAACCAACCATCAGTAACTATTTTCATTTTCCACCTGTATACTATTTTTAGGGAGTCTTTGTACTAGTGGCTGTGACTTTGGCTTTAAAGGATCATATGCCACAAAAATTATTATGACAAAACACACATTCTTTTTTTTTTTTTTTTAGTACTGGGGATTGAACTCAGGGGCATTCTACCTCCGAGCTATACCCCCAGCCCTATTTTTTATTCTTTATTTTGAAACAGGGTCTCACTAAGTTGCAGAGTGCCTCACTAGGTAGCTGAGGCTGGCCGTGAACCCAATCCTCCGGTCTCAGCCTCTCAAATGCTGGGATTACAAGCGTGTACCACCATGCCCAGCTAAAACACACATTCTAAGGATAAAATTATTCTTTATTTTAATTCATGTGTGTGTGTGTATGTGTGTGTGTGTGATACTGGGAGTTGAACCCAGGGGTGTCCTACCTCTGAACTATACTCCAGCTCTATTTTGTTTATTATTTTATTTTATTTTTTATCTTGTTAAGTTGTTGAGGCTGGCCTTAAACTTGTAATCCTCCTGTCTCAGCCTCCCTAGTAGTAGGATCACAGGCAGGTGGCACCATGCCTGGCTATTTTAATTCTTAAAATACTTGTCATGTGCCAGGCATGGTGGCGAAGGCTTGTAATCCCAATACTTACGCTGAGACAGGAGGATCACAGGTTGGTGGCCACCCTCAACTACTTAGTGAGGTTCTCTGCAACTTAATGAGCTCCTGTTTCAAAATAAGGAATTAAAAATAGGACTGAGAGTGTAGCTCAGAGGTAGAATGCCCCTGGGTTCAATCCCCAGTACCACAAAAGAAAGAAAAACAAAACAAAAAAAACCCCTCATCATGTCCTGCACAATGGTTTTAGAGGAAAGAGGGATATTTAGTGATGTGAAAGTATACCTTTCCAAAGAAATTGTTTACTGATGCTTTTTAAACTCCAAATCTTTTTAGACAAACATTTTTCTCCATTTAATATCTTTTCTATTGGTGAATAGGAAGTTTGTTGTTTGTTGTTACACATTTGCACACGTGCTTACTTTGGTCAATTCTTTTGCCAACTCTTGAGTATTTATTGTAGTTCTCATGGCTGCTCCTGTACTCTCTTTTCATTGTATTGGTGAGCCTCACCTTGCTGGTTATCAACATGAATTTTTGTTTGTTGGCTTCCTACTTTCTCTTGTGTCCTCTCATATTTCCTTTGCTCAGCGTTCACAACATCCTGGGAACATCCCTTGTTGCTTTGACTTATTAATGATGTAGCCTGTTTAGTTTAAACTTTTACTCCCCTGACCTTAGGTGCTTGGCAGTGGAACCTACACCATTATTTATATACCTATTCCTGTTTTTGTTTGTGAGTCCCAACAGGATTGCCTGTAAGAGGGGCATGGGGAGAAAAGGTCACATCTTACCATGGAACCAATGGGGCTCAGGTCTCTTCTCTTGCCATTTCTGTGACTGATGGTGCCCAGTGCTTGGATCTCTCCCTAGCAGTCAGCCTGCAGCTGTTCCCTCTCTTGTAGCACACAGGGATACTTTGGAGGACCAGAGAAGCCTCCCAACTCCACTGTGCCCCAACGTGAAGGCTTAAGCTCTATCATAGATTCCCAGACTTATTTGGCTTACTGCCCCTTTTCAGAACAAAAAAAATCCTCAATGACCCCCCCCCCCGCAGAAACCTCATTTCTTTAGGCAAATAAGCAGAAAGATGCAGTGAAAAATGTATGTTCTTTTATGTATCTGTTTCTTTGTAGCCCCCCTGGGGGGTGGCATTGGCCACTTTGGGAATCTGTGCAGCTTGACCAGCTTCTCCCTACTCAGCTCCAACCACCATCTGCTTATCCTGCACCTCTGTAGCTACAGGAAGGCATTTTCTGTCTTTATCAACTCTCTCTAATTCTCATGAGCCCTGTTCAGATAGGTAGAAGCAGTCTAGGTGGCTGCCAAAGCAGGAGTCCAACTGAGGAACAAATTAGCTGTTTCCCTTCTTGCATCCATCCCAGTCTTTTTGACTGAATATCCTGGAGGCCCTCTGCTTTGCATTAGAGAGGAGAAGCACCCTCTTTTTCTCTGCCAGGGGAGCCTCCTCCGTGAGAATTATTTCTCCAGAGCCAAGGGCTTCCGTCAGTTCCTTCCCATAGCAGGGCAGTAGATGGAGGTGAAGGTGTTGATTTCCTAGGCTGTCGTTGTAAAGTACCACAGAGTGAGTGGCTTTAAGGCCAAAAATTTATACAATTCTGGAGGCCTAATGCTCGAGGTCAAGATGGCAGCAGAGTTGTTTTCCTCGGAGGCCTCTCTCTGTGGCTGACCCATGGCTGTCTCCTTGTGTCTTCACCTGGTCTTCCTTCTGTGTGCTGGGTCCAAATCTCCTCTTCTTCAGAACAAAAGGATCAATCAAACATGTGAGATCATCAATGAGTTAATGAAAGTTAGCTCCATAAATTTCCTTGGTAGACTGTTGAGTTGCTTTGGTGGAAAGGTGAGTTGTCTGAAGACTGCAAAGAAAAAGAGTTGAGGGGTTTGGAGCATCCATTTCAATCCAATGTGGGCATAGGAAAGAAACCTATATCCGTCCTTATTTAAAAACTCTTTTGATTTTAATTCTTCAAATCCATATAGTGAGAAATCAAGAGAAAGGTGTGTGTGTGTGTGTGTGTGTGTGTGTGTTTAATAAAGTATTGTAAAGATTGAAGATGTTGTTAAATATTTTCCCAGGGTACTATTTTTATTTCATTTCTGAAATAATTGAGAGATTAGCAGGCTTGTCATTAAGATCTCTTTTAGATAGTAGAGAATAGCAGTGAGGAATGGAAAAGAAATGGAGAGGTAAAATATTGCTTAAAAGAAGACTTGGGGAAATGCCAAAACTCTACCAATGTTTCTTTGCAACTGTTTTTTTAAAATGAAAACTGCGTGTTAAAACAAATAGTGGAGCACTGTTTATTTTTATAGATCTGGTGAGATTTAGATGGACAGTGATATAGCAAGTAGTAGTTTGGAAAATCTAATAGTCAGATCATTGTATATTTAAAGACTCTCGAAAAATGTGGCCCACAGTGTATCTGCATTGGAAAATTTAGGGTACTTTCTAAACCTACTGTCCCTGAGCCTCTTCTGATTCAGTATGGTGATGTCCAAAGACCTGTGTGCATAGAGGGCTTTCCAGAGGATTCTGAGGCACATAGAGTTTTGAGAACTACTGTTTTGGGAAATAACCACTCACAATTTATTCTGCCAGCACTACGTGCTTGTCTGTGAATCTCCGTTTTTCTTCTTTCTGTTGTGTAAATTCACCAACTACCCATTTTGCTCCAGAGAGAAGTTAGGGGATGATTCTTTTTTATGGGTAACCTAGAAAATGTTTTTTTTTAATTGGCTGATAGTAATTTAATAATTTCAGTATGAGACTATCTCTCTCAAGTGTCTCTTAGTCTTGGATGTATGTACTTCAGCTGACAAACAAACTGAAAGATAGTCCTTTCTGAAATGAAAAATGAATTTTATTATAAAACATTCATATTTTAACAATGCATTTCTCTATAATTCTTAGTCTCTCACCTATAAACTGAAACAATTTTATATGAATATAAACAAAAATGTATTGTGTCCTTATTTTTAATGAAATGAGAAGGTCTCCAGACTCAGTTTGTGATCAGAACACCAGCAACATGGTCAATCTTATAAAAAACAAAACTTTCATTCTTTTTTATTTGCTGATTCATAAATGTAATCCATGGTCATTGTAGAGATTTTAAAATATAATGTAAACTATAAAAATAAATAAAACACCAAGTGATGTGTGCATGTATGAATGTATCACTTTGCATCTCACTTCAATGTATAATTGCAATGTACCAATAAAAGTATTCAGAAGAGCCATCTGCAATTTCATAACCCAGAGAAAAAACATTCTTAGCTATTTAGCTTTCTATTTTTTCTAAAATATACATAGCTACTTTTAATATTTTATACCTAGTCTGTAGGCATTTCTGGTTATGTCATCCTTTTGGGATAAATTCCAGAAAGTGTAATTCTTATTAGAAAAAGAGACATTTTTAGGGCTTTTGATACATATGGCTAGATTGTTCCCCAGAAAATTGAACTAATTGATATTTGTAGCAGTTATATGGTTAACCAAACTACACAGGTTAAAATTGATGTCTACTTTAAAAAATATACAAAATCAACACTGTCCATTTTTAGAAGGTTCATAAATTTTTAGTGATTCTGTCTGAATTTTGTGACTTCTTCACTGTGTTGATGCTGAGGTTACTGTAATCAGTAGACTGAATGGGTAATTGGATAGTATGTTCTGTCATGCCAGTGGCCCTGTCTGAAGTGGAACACATTGTTTACAGGGTTCACCTGTGTGCCTCTGAACCCACTCTCTCTCTAAGGAGCATTCCTGGCTGGAAGGATGGCAGGAACTACTATCAGCATAGTACCCCACAGCTGACAAATTATCTCATGGCCTCTTTGTTGTTCACAGCAGCTCATGAAGTACTATAGCTGAACATGCTGTCTTCTTATGAAATTCTAGAATGGAATAGACATATAACCTTGAATTTCCATACATACTGTGTGTGTGTGTGTGTGTGTGTGTGTGTGTGTGTGTGTGTGTGCGCTCATCTTAGGGATTAAACCCAGGGTCATTTGTCTCTGAGCTACATCTCTAGCACTGTTTTATTTTTTGTTTTGAAAAAAACAAAACAAACACACACACACACACAAACCCACACCAAAAAAAACCCCCAAAACCAAAAAAAAAACCAAAAAACTGAGGCTGGCCTCAAACCTGTTTCAGCCTCCCAAGTCCTGAGATTACAAGGGATGTGTCACCACACCCAGCTCTACATATACTTTTCTAATAGTGTTTTGTAGGTTACTTTCTTTTTCTCCAGCTTTTCCTCATCAACTCCTGAGGACAGGGGAGATTGACAACGATCTATCCTAGCATCACCTGGAAGTCACTCATGCCTAGATTCCCAGTGTGGAAATATGGAAATTTCTGTTTTTCTTCTCAGACAAGTAGCTAGAGGTCACAATTTAATAATTTACAAGGATAATATTAGAGGTTAAAACTGTGGAATATTTTAAAAAATATATTTGGGTGAGAGAATTAGATTGGTGTTTGGATCCACTGGGGCTGCCATGACAAAACACTAGAAATGGAATGGTTATAAACAACAGAGCATTTTTTAAAGTTTTGGAGGCTGAAAACCTAAAACAAAGGCATTTTCATGTTTGTTATCTTCTGGAGCCTCTCTCCTTGGTCCTCACATAGTTTTTTCTGTGTCTCTTTCTTTTTATAAAAAAGCCAGTCATGTTGCATTTGGATCCACCCTTATGGCCTTATTTTACTTTACTTACCTCCTCAAAGGTCCTATCTCCAAATGCAATCTCCTTCTGAACTTTGGACTTTAATACATGCATTTAGGGAGGGGAAACTGTATCACAGTGGACTGAATTTAATTTACCTTAAAATAATGTCACTGAATGTGCACAGAGGGCTCCCTTGAGGGCTGGTTTGCTGATGGTATGCTTTCTGTGTATCTCTTCACAGTTCAAAGTCAACATTTGTTTTATAGAAACTATACTTTATTATTGGTAATATTAGGGTCCTTTATTCACAACTTTTATAATGTGAACAAGGACAAATTGGTAATATTAGGGTCCTTTCTTCACAACTTTTATAATGTGAACAAGTTAAGGACAAACAAAAATTCCTGTTGGTCTAATCCAATGTACAGAATCCAGGAATAAATAGTAAGCTCAAATTCAGCTTTTGCCAAGGTAAACTAGCTCCAGCAACTCTTAACACTGCTTTGGGTTTTGTGCAGTCATGCATAGTTGTTTGGGAGTCCAGGTTTAAGACCTTGCTGGATAGTGCCAGTTATACTGTAGAGGTTATATAGCAGAGATTCTGCTGGTTTAAGTCTTGGCTCTGATGAGTATTAATTCTTTCCCTTGGACAAATCACTTCATCTCTTTGTCCCAGTTTCTCTTCAGCAAAACAGGAATACTAATAATATACAGGATCGTGGTTAGGAGTAAGTTAGTTATGCCAGGAAGCACTTGGAATACTGCCCAGCACATAGCATGTATTTAATAAATGTTAAATCTTATTACTTGGGGACAGATACATATGGTTGTTTTTTTTTTTTTTTTTTGGTTTCAGGCTGAAAAGACATCATCTATTTCTTCAAACTGGCAGTTTACCAAACATTGCTTTATTTACGTATAATAGGTACTCTATACATTTTTATTGAATGGATGATATTAGAAATTTTATTATTAGGTAGTTCTGCACTGAAGTGAAATTTAATTTGGATTTTGAGTAACATAAAGTCAAACAAAAGTGCTTTTCAACTCTGAAGCAGAGAAGAAGATTGATTTATTTATGAAAATCCAGAAAGATCTTTTGGGGTATTTAACTTCAATATTAATATAACTTTTGAATGTTGATTCAAAATAGAAGTCTGTGGTAGCTGTTCTCAAGAATTTTGGTCCAGGACCCATTTATATTCTTTAAAATTACTGGGGACCTAAAAAGCTTTTGTTTATGTGAATTTATATAAATTTATATTTAGCATATTGGAAATTAAAATAGAGAAATTTAAAAACACGTGTTGTCTAGAATAACAAAAGTAAAACCATTACAGGTGAACATAAATAACATGTTTTTATAAAAACTAAATGTATTTTCCAAAACAAAAAATAACTTAATGAGGAGAGTGACATTGTTTTACATTTTTGCAAATCTCTCTAATGCTTGCTTAATAGGAGACAGGTGAATTCACTTATTTGCTTCTGCATCAATCTGTTGCAAAATTTGCACTGCATACTTGTAGGAGAATGAAAATCAAAAAGACAAATAATGTTATTGCTATTACTATATATAGAAAGAGTTTCGCTATAGTTACGGCCTCCCGAAAGGGTCTTGGGGACTCCTGAAGGTGCCGCCCAGACCACACTTTGAGAGCCCCTGATTTCAGTTGAGTCTGTCAGGAATCTATAGCATTAGAGGTTTGCCATTCTCTTATTTATCAGCATCAATGAGAGGAACAGATGGAAATATTTGCATCTTTCCACTGATGTTTAGAAACAAGTTGATTCAAGTGCTTTTCCAGTGTCATTCACTCATCCTTCAGTAGTAACGCCCATCCTCACAATGAGAACATGACATAGCTGGAGAAAAGTGGTTGAAATTACTTGACCATTGACAAACATGAATGGAAGAAAGGAAGGGAGAAAGAAGAACGTGTGGTTAGAGTCCACTACGCCATAACTGTTTGAAGACAATGCGCTGCTTCACTGCAACTCAGAGTCCTCTAACTGGGATTGCCAATTCATTTTTGACCTGGGATTGACTGGTAACGTCCCAGGAAAGGTATGGCAGTGCTACTGAGGTGCAGAAATAGGACCTAGTATCTTAGAACATTCTTTTCATTGTAATATGATTTTCCCACTTTGATATGTTAGAATTAATTGTGTATCAGTCAGATGTGACATCACTATGGGAAGATACAGTAAGTAAACTCAGAGTGGAGTGCTTCTCTCTCTCTCTCTCTCTCTCTTTCTCTCTCTCTCTCTCTCTCTCTCTCTCTGGCAGATCTGCATAGAGGGGAATTCATTCTGTCCTGTATATTCTTTGTGCTGTACCTGAGATTCATAGTCTCTATTCCAAATTACTTCTAATTTGATTTTGTTCCTGACCTAACAAGTTTTTTTTTTAAATCACTCTTACTTAAAAAAAAAAAATGATTTAAGCTGGGTGTGGTGGTACAGGCTTGTAACTCCAGTACTTGGGAGGCTGAGACAGGAGGATCGCAGGTTTGCGGCCAGTGTCTACTAAGTGAGGCTCTCAGCAACTTAGTGAGACCCTGTTTCAAAATAAAGAAAAAAATAGGGCTGAGGGTATAGCTCAGAGGTAGAATGCACTAGATTCAATCCCTAGCACACACACACCCAGTGATTTATGGCTCTTTATATTAAGGACTTAGAAAAGTATCTTGTATCATTTCAGAAAGATTTTGACTTCTTTTCTGGAAATTCTAATCTGTACATGTGAGCACAAGAGAGTGTATTGACTACATGAGATTGCCGTGTGCTCCACGGTGGTAATGCTGTCACACAGAGGCACAGTGCAGGAGAACATTCAAGTTGCCTTTCGTGAATTTTAAGACAAGCTATGACTCTGTGGAATGTCAGGCACTTTCCCATACAAATACACTGCATGTTTAAAACCTCAGAAATCAGCAATTCTCAGATGATTGGATTTCTCTGTCTAGTGAGCACCAATGTCTGTTTTACCCATGGTGAAATACACCCAAATCCTTTTCAGCTCCAAATATATTTTAAAAATTCTAGCTCATGCTCACAAGAGGGCGCTAATTCATATTCATAACTTAAGTGGCAACTGTAAGTTTACTAAAATCCTTTATCTTCAAGGTCAAACTGGAGAAAATTTGACTGAAAGAAAAGACTGCTAAAAAATTTGGCTTCCTTTCCTATTAAAAGAATAATTTCAAATTTTACAAATTACAGGCTTTAAGTTGTAAAAAAAAATCCAATAACATCACATAGTTGTTGGATTATGTGGCAAGCTCAGTTTTAAGGGGAAATATTGATTCAGGGAGCAAGGATTTGTTTTCTTTTTTCAGTTTAATTATTGTTCATTTTTTACTGTGTTATTGAGATAAAAATTGATAAAGAGTTTCAAGGTAGAAGGCAATCTATAAGTATGTAAATATATGTGTTAAAATAAATAGCAAATATTTATTTACTATCTTGCACAGATGTAAGCCTTATGCATATTCTTAGAGTAATCCATGTTTCTGCTTTCCTTATTATGATAAAGCTTGTTAGCTAAAACTTAAGCTGCTTTTTTTCTCTCCTGATTGCAAAAACAACAACAACAAAAGTGAGTGCACATTTATTGTAGAAATCTTAGAAAATACAAAAAAAAAAAAAGAATTAAAGGGAAACAGTAATTACTCCATAATCACAACTAATTTAAATAACAATTTCTAGTTTGATAGATTTTCTTCGTTTATATATATAATTGTGATTATGTTATATACATACATAAGTATAGTTTTGGACTGATTTTTCTATGTCTGTGAGGAGTGACCTTGGTAATTTCATGGGTATTGCATTGAATTTGTAGATTACTTTTGGGAGGATGGCCATTTTGATGATATTTACTCTGCCTATCCAAGAGCATGGTAGATTTTTCCATTTTCTAAGGTCTTCGTCAATTTCTTT
>PVLC010012236.1:0-44828 GCA_004027655.1 Graphiurus murinus | reverse complement strand
GCACGCTTGTAATCCCAGCATTCGGGAGGCTGAGACCGGAGGATCCGGGTTCGCGGCCAGCCTCAGCTACCTAGTGAGGCACTCTGCAACTTAGTGAGACTCGGTTTCAAAACAAAGAATAAAAAATAGGGCTGGGGGTGTAGCTCGGAGGTAGAATGCCCCTGAGTTCAATCCCCAGTACCACAAAAAAAAAAAAAAATTTTATAATGAAAAAAAACCTTGTAGAGAGCCCCAAGAGGATCTGAGGACATATCTAAATAAAACAAAGTCAAACAAGAACACACATCTTAAATTACAGCAGTTGCTACTTCTGAAGGTGGAGCCATTTTTCTTTCAGTTAGACAGCATCAGTAGGAAAAGATTCATCTTAACCAAGACCATAGGTCAGACAAGTGAGATGACACTCTCTTCCTGGCTATATCTATTTAAAGTTACTAAATTGGACTTATTTCCCCAAGTAACAAGTACAAATAATAGAAAAATGAGCATGTAAATCAACATACTTTAGTTAGGGCAAATTTCTGAGAATGCTCCCTGGCTGATAGTAACAACACTGAACTGTCTGATCTTGCCAGAGCATAAAACGGGAGATTACCAGGCACACTTCATGCTTACATTTATAACAAAAGTTTTAGAGAAAAGATTGGCCTAGAAGGTTTATCAGGTCTGAATATTTGGTACTTGGCGAAAATAACTTTCCTGACTCACACCAGGGCTAGTTCCTTCCATGCAATGGTTTAGATTTAGGATATCCCCCAGCCCTCAGAGAAATGGGGTGGTAATGTTAGAAGGAGGGCTTGGTTGTAACCTCAGTGGTCAATAAATTAATTGTAGTGGATTTATTTGGTTGGTGGACTGTGCTAACCCTAACTAACCCTAATGCTCCAGTAACAATACCAGCTGCCAACCTATTGCCATTTGAATCTGCAGGGATAGGGGTTTACCTGGATATATTTTACAATGTGAAAGATAGGTCTCATATCCACTCTTTCACGGACAAGTTTTTGGAAGCACTGAGGCTTTATTTCTGTATTGGATGTGATTCAAAACCTCTTATCTCTGCAGTAAGGGACGAAGAAGAAGGAGCTGTAGCCAGAGGTGATGGTGCATGTATGTGATCCCAGTATTTGGGAGGCTGAGACAGGAAGATCACAGGTTGGAGGCCAGCCTCAGCAACTTAGCAAGGTCCTCAGCAACTTAGTGAGATCTTCTTTCAAAATTAAAAGTAAGCCCGGTGTGGTGGTGCACAGTTGTAATCCCAGTACTTGGGAGGCTGAAACCGGAGGATCTGCATTCAGAGCCAGCCTCAGTTACTTAGTGAGGCCCTCCACAACTAAGTGAGATGCTGTTTCAAAATAAAGAATAAAAAATTGGGCTGGTGATGTACCTCGGAGGTAAAATGCCCCTGGGTCACATCCCCAGTACCGCCAAAAAAATAAAATAAAAAAATAAGGCCCGGAGTGGTGACACATGCTTTTAATACCAGTACTTGTGAGACTTGAGACAAGAGGATCATAGGTTTGAGGACAGCCTCAGCAAGTAATGAGACCCTGTTTTCAAATAAAATCAGGCTGAGGAGCCAGGCATAATGGTCCAAGCTTGTAATCCACCAGTACTTTGGAGACTGAGACAGAAGGATCAGGATCGCAGGTTCACAGCCATCCCCAGCAACTTAGCGAGGCTCCCTGCAACCTAGTGAGAACCTGTTTTCAAATAAATAAAATTGGGCTGGGGGTGTAGCTTGGAAGTAGAATGCCTCTGGGTTCCATTTTATTGCAAATAAAATAAAATCAGGCTGGGAGTATAGCTCAGAGGTAGAATGCTTTTGAGTTCAATCCCCAGTACCACACACACAAAATTATATATATATATATATATACTTTAGGAGGAAAAACCTTTTTCCTTTTTGAGGGGAGGGGGCCACGTCTCAATATGTTTCCCAGGCTGGTCACAAACTCAAGGACTCAAGTGGTCTTCCCCCCCTTAGTTTTCCCAAGTAGCTGTGACTACAAGCCTGATCCACCACATCCTCTTGTTTTTTTTTCTCTTTTTTTTTTCATTTTGTTCTAATAGCAACAAATGTGGGAAAAGATAATGGGAATGAACTTTAAAATGTTTCTGGAATTCTAAGAGTAAAGCATTGTAATTTTGTAAGTCATACAATAAATTTTGTGTATATTCACATAAAAATAAGAATGAACATCACTTGCTCATTATATCTGCAGATTATTGATGTTCAAGTATCCTTGACCTCAATATGCAGTTCTTCGGGTACTCTTATCAGCTCCTACTCTTCAGGGTGCTCTATTAGCCCCTAATGGAACCTCCAATCCTGCTTGGGTACCTCAGGAAAAAAATAAGTTATTTATGAAAAAAATTTTCCTCCTGAAATCCCAAGTAATTTAGGTGTGTTTATGAATTTATAAATGTATGATAATGCTAACACAAAACCTTATAGAGAGTCTTAAGAGGATCCGAGGACATTCCTAGATAAAACAAAGTTAGCACATCTCAAAACACTGGGAGACCAATCCCTCATGTGCATTTTCCTGAATGAACAACTTGTGTTCACTCTGACTCAGGAACCGGGTATGTTAGCCTAGAGGGTATGCCTTATCTTAGATGCTTTTATGAATGTACATTCATTTTATAAGTCCTGTATTTGGTGCCATAATAGCAAGCACTCACCTTCTAAGAGAGCAGTGTTTGGTGAGAGGGAGAGGGAGAGGGAGAGGGAGAGAGAGAATGAATATGAATGAGAATGAATTCTACTTCAATTCTCATTGCCAGTGGTGGGGTTTAAAAAATGTTTTCTTAGTATCAAAAGGGATCTAGCAGTTGTTGCCCTGCTACATTGCAGCCATAGATTTCTCAATAACACACCATAGATAGTTGAGAAGCCTGTGTGAAGTCCTGTAGTTAAAGAGGAAGGGAGAAGAGAAGGGAAAAGGGACTGCTGAGATCCTATGTGGCTTTAGATTTCAAAGGCCCTTGCCAGGCTCCCAGGGACATCATCTGCCAAACTATTGTCCTTGAACCTGCATGGCTTGAGGAGTTCCCTCTGCCACCCAATGAGACTGAATTTATGTCTTTTGGTTTATGAAAGTAAAAGATAGGAATTGTGCAAACACAAGTTTTAAAAAATTCAAAGGCAGGTAGAAAGCTAAAACATTTTTATACCCTTACCAAAGTTGATACCTCTGAAGTGCCCTCAACTTAGGATCATAGGTATCGTGGACTTACCTATTGGAAAAAGAACAAGAGTAAAAACATAAAGAGAAGATTATTTAGGAAAGCAAAACATACACATTCAAGAGAGAATGCAGGCCAGCCCAGAAATGAGAAGTAAAGGCATGCTCTGGGAGTTCAGGGCTCTACTTTTATAGGGTACTTTCATAAGGAGTGGGAAAGTCATGAGCAGTTAAGGGAGTGAGCATGCTTCCTTTGATTTACTGGACCTTTTAAGAATTCAGGCCCAGATATCTCTTATCAGTCTAAAATACTGTAGGCTAATAAAATATATGTACCAATTAACTGAACATATAGTGCTATAAGATTTACTGTCTGTTTGGGCCTATAGAAAATCAGACATTCAGGATGAAGGTGAGGGATATGAGGGAGTTTTTAGATTTAAATCTCCATTGCTTTTTCTCTCCCTTTCTATTACTGACTGGGTTGTTTGTTTTTGTTTTCTATTTTACTGAAGGATGGCATGTAATACCTTGGGTTGAGGATCTTCTTGTTCAGCTATGAATAATTTCCTTCATAAAATGAGAGACCCACAATACCATGAAATAGAGAAATGACACCCAGGCTTCAGATGTCCACCACGGGGTCATCATACACTTCCCCCAGGAAAAGTTCTGTGATAGAGTAGATGAAGTGCCACAGCCCTTGTGTAGCTTCTTCCTGGCCATAGGCCTGCCTGCCAGCCCTCCAATTCGCACACCTTGATATTTCCTGGTGTGTCCAGGAAGAGGTGTTCCAGCTCCAGGTCTCTGTGCAGGATACCTTGATCATTGCACACAGGGTATGCAATCTCCCCGAACACTCAGCAGGCCACCTCGTCCTTCATGCCAGCATCCCTTGGGATGTAATGCTGGAGATGTCCACCACTCTTATGTTCAATCACAGGATATAAGCTCTCAATGGCCCTGATCATCTAAAAAAAATCTGGAAAAGATTGAGGTGCTGGACGGTCTTCATTATACCTAGCTTTAATGTAATTAAGTGGATGGTCCTTGCTAACTTGAGCATGATGTTCATAGATACCTATTCCCATTGAGGAGATGCAGGGCCAACATGACCTGGGCAAAACTGCCCTTAGCCAATGTACCCCAGGACCTCATAGTGGCCTGTGAAGGACTCCTGATGGAATGAACTGTCCAAAAAAAAAAAAAAAAGGAAGGAAAGTTGATAGCACTTTTAGTGTCTCTATCTAGATTGGACTTTTATTCTGTCTCATACTGCCAGTTTAACTGTGGCTAGGCATTTCAGTTTTATGGTTGCACCCCATTCAGAATGAATATCACCTGCTCATTTCATCTGCAAATTAATGGTGCTCTAGTACCCATAATACTAGTAAGGAGTGCTTAGGGTGCACCATAGGCCATACCTCTCAGGGAGCTCTAAAAGCCCCAATGGGATCATTGGAACCAACTCAGAGTCTTCTTAGAAAAAAAAAGAGCAGCCAGGCGTGGTGGTGCACGCCCAGCATTCGGGAGGCTGAGACCGGAGGATCCGGGTTCGCGGCCAGCCTCAGCTACCTAGTGAGGCACTCCACAACTTGGTGAGACTCGGTTTCAAAATAAAGAATAAAAAATAGGGCTGGGGGTGTAGCTCGGAGGTAGAATGCCCCTAAGTTACATCCCCAGTACCACAAAAAAAGAAAAAAAAGAAAACTTCCTTATGAAAAACACATCCCTGAGACCCAAGAAATTTAGGTGTGCTTAAGAATTTATAATTTCATGATAATGATGACACATTTTGGAGAATCTCAAGAGGATCCCAGGACATTCCTAGATAAGACAAAGTTAACAGTTGCTACTCACAAAGATGGACTAATTTTCATTCAGTTATACAGCATCAGTACAGTAAGATTCATCTTGACTAAGAACATAGGTCAGAAAAGGAAATGCAAATTTTCAGTAGAAAAAGTTATCTTGACTAAAACAAGGGGAAGGGATTTTTCTTCTAGGCTACATTTCTTTTAGAAGACATGATTGTATTACATATTTTCCATAATATCAAGTGCTAATAAAAAATCTAACTCAATAAAGTTTTGCCACGGGCCAGCTGGACAGCGGTGAGTCTGCCAATGAACTGGGAGCTGAAAATAAGACAAAGGCAAGACAAGGTGCCACAGACATACACAAAACACTGGATAACTTGCTATGGGAACAAGTGCCAACTTTTTAGGGTTTCTATATGCTTAGAAAAACAAAGATGACCCTTGAGTACGCGGGAAACGGACATTATCTCAAAAAACCCCAAGACCAGGTGGAGACAATCAGGCCCTGAGGAAACCTCTGTTATTTTTTTGAAGTTAGTTTTACTTTATTTAACAACCCTTACCAGGAGATTGCATAGGCCATAAATCTTGGCCAGCCTATCTCCTGGGTAGCTATAGATTTACAGTCAGGCAATTTCAATGTAGTAGCCCTTTTCACCTAATTAGGCAGCTTAGCCATACTGCAGCCGTTTTAGCTCCTAACAAAGTTTAGATAAGGCCACCTTCTGAGAATGCTCCCTAACCAATAGGAAATGGACTGGACTGACTGCTTTTGCCAGATCATCAAAAAGATTTCACAGGTACACTTCATATTTACATTGATAAGAAAGCTTTAGAGAGGTAAAAGATGGGCATCTAAGGTGTATCAGGTCTGAATATGTAGTACTTTTCAAAGGTAGCTATCAGGACAAGTTCCTTCCAACTCTTTGTCTCAGAAGGATCCCATGTTGGGGGGGCAGGTGCTCAAAATGCTGGGAGACCAATCCCTGATGTGTATTTCAGAGGGAACTGTCTTCCCCTCATAGCCTACTATACCCGGTCCCCCGACTGCCAGCCCACATAGTTCCCCAGAGTCTCCCTTGTCCCAGCCCCGACTGCCTTGAGGCTCATGGCCAAGAGGGGTTCCCGGGAGGGATGAGCGTGTTGCTTGCCCCATCACCACAAGGACACAGCCGGAGGAGAGTGTTGTGGCACTTCCTCATTTATTGTCCTCAGAGGGGATTCTTTTATGTAGCAGGGGGAGGGGACTTTTCACAAAAAGGAAATGACAGGAGCCAACCATTTTTAAAAGTTACGGGCAGCAGCTGTAAACAAGTCCTTTTAAAGTAGGGATCATGCATTGTCCACGAGCACGGAAGTTCTCCTTGACCAACAAGTGCTGGAATCGTCACCCCAGCCCCTCTCGCCCCCTGGTGTTTACGGGGTCTCCTCCTACCCACAGACTCCATCTTGGGTCTAGCTAGGACCCTCTGCCTCCCTCTTGAGGAGGGGAGAGTGGAAATTCCCCACATATTTCTCCTGATGAGCAACTTAGGCTCCCTCTGACCCAGAAACAGAGTATGTTAGCCTACAGGGAGTGCCCTATCTTCGGTGCTTTTACTGAACATGCACTCATTTTCTAAGTCCTTTTTTCAGTGTCATTAAAAAGCACTCATCTTCTAAAGGGGAACAGGTTGGGCTAGGAAAATGAATGAGACAGACACAGAAACAGAGAATCCTTCAACTGTCAAAGCTAGTGAATGGGTTAAAGGTTACACTTTTTTCCCTCAGTCTCAAAAGGGATTTGGATGTGACTGTGTCTAACTTTGCAGTCCTAGATTATAGGAAAAGACAGTGGAGGAGCCAGTAGGATGTCCGGCAGTTGCACAGTAAGGGAGAAGAGAAGGGAAAAGTGGCCCCCGAGCTCCTATGTGGCCTTAGACTTCAAAGACCTTTGCCAGGCCTCCAGGGAGAGGACCAGCTGCCACTATATTGCCAACTGAATCTGCAGTGCTTGGAGAGTTTCACGTATTGATGTTCAGGTGTCCTAGGCTTCTCTATTATCCCCTAACTCTCAGGTGCTCTGTAAGTCTCAAATGGACCATATGAGCTAGCTCTGGGTCCTTAGAAAAAATGAAAGCTTTATACAAAAAATTTCCCTGAGATTTGAATTATTTAGCTGAGATTCAGAATTTTGATTTTACAAAAATGTTGACACAAAACCTTTTGGAGAGCCTTATGGGATCTGAGAACATTCCTAAATAAGAGAATGCAGGGAAGAAAAGAAAATGCATCTCCAGTATAGTAGTTGCGACTCTCTAAAGGTAAACATCAGTAGAATAAGTTATCTTGACTAAGACAAGGGGGATGGCACTTTTTATAAGCTATGTCTCTACAAAAGACATGATTGTCTTACATATGTTCCCCAAATTCAAGTGTTAATGGGAAAAATAAACATGTAAATCAATAAAGCTTAGGTAAGATCGATTTTGGAGAATGCTCTCTAGCCGATAAGAACTGGACTGGACTGACTGATTTTGCTAGAGCATCAAAAAGGAGATTCCACAGGCATGCTTCACATTGTCATTGAAAAGAAAAGCTTTAGAGTGGTTAAAGATGGGTCTCTAAGTTGTATCAAGCCCGAATATGTGGCAGTTAGCGAAGGTAGCTCTTCTGATTCTCATCAGGACCAGTTGCTTCCAACAGTGTGTCTCAGAAGGATCCCACAGTGTGGGGTGCTCAAAACCCTGGGAGAAGAATCCCTCATATGCGTTTCTCCAGTTGAGCAACTTATGTTCCCTCTGACCCAGGAATAAAGAATGTTAGCCTACAGAGAGTGCCTTATCTTCTGTGCTTTTATGAGAAGGCACTCATTTTCTAAGTCCTGTCTTTGGTGCCCTTATAACAAGTACTCATCTCCTAAGAGGGAGCAGGTTTGAGCCAGGAAAATGAAGGTGAGAGAGAAACAATCCTCCTTCAACTGCCATGGCTAATGAATGGGTTAAAATGTAATGCTTTTTTTTCCCTCTAAGTCTCAAAAGGGATTTGGGATGTGACTGTTTCTAACTTTGCAGTCCTAGATTACAAGAAAAGACAGTGGAGGAACTGGTAGGATGTCCTGCAGTTGCATAGTAAGGGAAAAGAAGGGGAAAGAGACCCCTGAGCTCCTCTGTGGCTTCAGAGTTTAAAGGCATTTGCTAAGCACCAGGGACAGGGCCAGTTGCCACCTGAAACTGCTCTATAAGCCCTGACTGGATCCTCTGAGCTAGCTCAGGGTTCCTAGAAAGAAATTAAAACTTCCTACAAAAAATTTCCCAGAAATTCGAATTATTTAGGTGAGATTCAGGATTCCAGTTTTATGAAAATGTTGACACAAAACGTTTTGGAGAGCCTTATAGGAATCTAATGATATTCTTATATAACAAATTGTAGGAGAGAAAAGAATACACATCTTAAGGATAGCAGTCACTACTCTCCAGAGGTGAGGGTCAGTAGGATAAGTTACACAGTGTCAATAGAATAAGATATCTTGATGAAGACAAGGGGAGTGGAACTTTTCTTCCACACTACATCTCTTAACATGATTGTCTTATGTATTTTCCTCAATATCAAGTACTAGTGAGAAAAACATGTAAATTAATAAAGTTTATGTAAGGCCAATTTCTGAGAATGCTCCCTAGACAATAGGAACTGGACTGGATGGACTGATTTTGCCAAAGCATCAAAAAGGGGATTCCACAGGCACACTTCACATGAACATTGATAAGAAAAGCTTTAGAGAGGTAAATGATGGGCCTCTAAGTTGTATCAGGTCAGAATATGTGGTGCTTAGTGAAGGTATCTCCCCTGATTCTCATCAGGACAAGTTCCCCTCAACATTGTGTTTCAGAAGGACCTCAAGTAGGGGAGTGCTCAAATCACTGGGAGACCAATCCCATATATGTGTTTCTCCAGCTGAACAACCTATTTTCCCTCTGATCCAGAATCGGGATATGTTAGCCTACAGGGTGTGCCCTATCTTTGGTGCTTTTCTGAACAGGCACTCATTTTCTAAGTCCTGTCTTCGATGCCATGAAAACAAGCACTTATCTTCTAAAGGGGAGCAGGCTTGGGGACAGGAAAATGAAGGTGAGAGAGAGAGACAGACATACACCACACACACACACACACACACACACACACACACACACACACACACACAGAAAATCCTCCTTCAACTACCATGGCCAGTGGGTGGGTTTAAAGGTAAGACTTTTTTCTAAGCCTCAAAAGAGATTGGGAGTGGGACTCTCCATCTTTGCAGTCCTGGCTTGCACAAAATGACACCAACAGTGGAGGAGTCAGTAGGATATCCTGCTATTGCACAGCAAGAAAGAGGAGAAGGGAAAGGGACCCCTGTGCTCCTAAGCAGCTTCAGAGTTCATGGTGCCCTTCTAGGCCTCCAGGAATAGAGCTGGCCACCACCCTACTGTCACCTGAATATGCATGGTTTGGGGAGTTTCACGTATTGCTGTTCAGGTGCTGGGAACTTCAGTATGCAAGTCCTAGGCTGCTCTAGTGTCCCCTACCTCACAGGCTATGCCATAAGACCCCACTGGATCGTCTGAGTCAGCCCAGGGTCCTCAATATGAAATCAAATTAATGCTCCCTAGTTGATACAGAGTGGACCAGACAGACCAATTTTGACAGAGCAGATCACAGAAGATTCCACAGGCAGGCTTCAACGGGACATTGATAAGCAAGGCTCTAGAGAAGTCAAAGAGGGGCCTGTAAGGTGGTGTATCAGGTCTGCATATGTGGTATTTAGCGAAGGTAGTTCTCCTGATTCTCATTAGAACCAGTTCCTTCGCACAATGTGTTTTGGAAGAACCTCATATTGAGGAGTGCTCAAAACACTGGGAGACCATTCTCTCATGTGTGTTTCTCTGGATGAGCAATTTATGTTCCCTCTGACCCAGGAACGGTGCATGTTAGCCTCCAGGGCGTGCCCTATCATCAGTGCTTTTATGAACAGGCACTCATTTGCTAATTCTTTTTGTTGGTGCCATTAACAAGCACTCATCTTCTGTGGGGGAACAAGTTGGGCCAGAAAAGTTAAGGAGAGAGAGACAGAGACAGTCAAAGAGAAAAAGAATCCTCCTTCAACTGCTGTAGCTAGTGAATGGGTTAAAAACTAACTTTTTTTTTCTAAGTCTCGAGATGGAGTTGGAATGTGAGTGTTTATAGCTTTGGTATCCTAGATTACAGGAAAAGACAGTGGAATAGTGGGTAGGATTTCCTGCAGTTGCACAGGAGAAGAGAAGGGGAAAGGGACTCTTGAGCTCCTATGTGGCTTTAGAGTTCGAAGACCATTGTCAGGCCTCCAGGGACAGGGCCAAATGCTACTCTATTGCCACCTGAAACTAGAGGGATTGGGGTGTGTCATATATTGATGTTCAGGTATCTTTGATTTCAATATGCAGTTCCAAGGCTGCCCTATTATCCACTCCTTCTCAGGGTACTCTATAAGCCCTGACTGGATCCTCTGAGCTAGCTCAGTGTCCACAGAGAGAAAATTTCCTAAAATATTTCTCTGAGATTTTAATTACTTAGATGAAAATCAGAATTTCAGTTTTATGAAAATGTTGACACAAAATCTTTTGGAAAGATGAGGATCTGAGGATATTCCTATATAAGAAAAGATAGTCAAGACAAAGCTAGGATATTCTTCCCTGTTTCACTCTGATACACAGCAGGTACTTGGAGTTAGACTGATCTTGCTTTGCTCCTAGATACCAATGGTATTTCACTGGAATCTTTGTTGAGACTAGCAAGAATACTTGAGGTTAGAACTCACCCCCTGGATCAGGTTCTGTCCTCTAGCCCAGCACTGGTTCCAGTAGGTAGAAACATCTGACATCCATGGTCATGGAGTTCTTCACTCTTAAAACAACTTTAATTTCATATGAGGTTTCCTCATACAAGACTTGCTGCACCCCCCATTGAATCCCTGGTTGCCACAAACAAGGTGGAGAAAGATGGGGAAAGCCGTTAAAGTTTTGAAAGCATCATGGCATTTCATTCACCTTGGTTTGTGGAGGACCATGCAAGGGCAATGCCAGGAACCCCTGAGAAATGAGCAGCATGAAGTTGCGTCCAATACCTGATATACACAATACAAGTTCATGAAGGCAGATGATCATGCAAACCAAGATGTTAGACTAAAGTCACCAGAGGTTATCTGAGTAAGGGTAGAGGAGGATGCTAAGGCCCAGGGTAAGGTCACTAGTAGATAAAGATGTGCAGAAGGATCAACCAGAGTCGCCACATCAGAATCCCCAGGAGCACAGCAAGTGGCTCATGGGAAAAGCCCCTCTTGGTTCCCTCTACACAGATGGCCAAGGCATGAGGAATGCTGAGACCAAAGAACCCAAGTCCATCACTTTTTTCTGCTTAGTGATTATCAGGCACCCAGAAATTGGAAGATAAAATTGAGGTGGTTGGGGGTTCAAGTTACTTGAGTCACCAAAAGTGGGTTCAGTTTGCCAGTTGTAGAACAGAGGACCCAGGGGCAGGTGGTTCCTGTACCCCCCACAACACACACCTTGTTTAAAAGGGAATGTAGTGCCTACCTAATCTGGTTGTCATAAAGGTCTATTGAATATAAACCCTCTGAGGAAGGGGGTGGGGGGACTAGGTTGCCTGAAGCCCGAGCTGAAGTTGAGGTTGGAGAAAGATAAGATCCTCTGTGAAGCCTTAAGTCCAGAGCCCAGCTTAAGCATTAGCCTCACAGTAAATATGCTGAGGCTTGGACAGTTCAAGGCCTCAAACCTACTATCAAGTGAAAGCCATTAGACAGGCTAGGAATGTTGGCCGAGTCTCGAATGCCTTGTACTGCTACCAATAAGCATGGGCATAGTGTTGGGAAGCCCTGTCACCACATTGACATCCTGCCACTTGGATCACAGAACAGAGGTGACACAGGCAACCTGTCCTTTCTGCCTGATGCATTCCAAGTCCAGCAATGGAGTCAATTTTATATTTCAAGACTACTTAGAATTCCTTTATGGAGGGGAAACAGCATTTCTACACATAACCTGGAGTTAGATCAGGAGTCTCTGCAGTTTTCGGCACCAAAGGTGCTTTGAGCCATCTGGTTCCTAAGTACTGTATTCTCCTGTCACCACAGCCCAAAGTTTTATTTGATCTTCCCACTCCAACTCTGGGGTGCTCTGAGCTCAAAGCAGTCCCCAGCACAGAATAATAAAGGGGATGACTATTTAACTGGTTACTGTTAACAAGCCACAGCACCCCTCAGCAGGATTGTAGCTACAGCAGGTCCCTCATCCACTCCAACCCTACAGCTGTGCCATGGGTCTAACACCATTCCAATCCAGACCACTGAAAACCCACAGGCAGGTCACTGATGGGACAGGCCTGGAGTAAGTGCAGGAAGGTGCCTTGAATCTGCTTCATGACACCTAGTAGGGAGCGAGGAGGTCAGGACTGACCAAGATCCCTGTACTCTTGACCCCCATGTATCCAAAGGTCAGCAGCTACAGCCTCAGGCCTGAAGCCTCTCAACCCCAGGGTTGCTACTTGGTGTCTGGCCCAGGAGAAGTGGCAGTCTCCGCTCTTAAAAAACTCTGGCCAATGGTCAGATGAGAGCAAAAGTGGTATAAACACACCAAGTGCTCAAACTTAGCCTGATTTCAGCTGCAGCTAACACTAGGCATCTTAGGCAGGGACAGTGTCTCTTTTCAAGCAGCCTTGATGCCTGCACAGAGGGGACCCCAACCTGGAGGCACCTGCATGGTTACAGGTGGAGAAATCCATATCCCAGTTTCATTCCTCAGCTGATAGAATATAAAACCAATGAATAAGTGCCCCCCCACCACATCCCATGACTCTGGAAACTCTCCAAAGCATTTGTAGGCTTCCTGGGGGAACTAGTCATTGACAGGTTGTCAGGGCTACAACCCATCTTCCTTTCCCTTTATAGTCACTTCTCTTAATGCCTCCCAAGATTACCATGTTGACAAACTACCTGCCTGTCCCTCAAACCTTTAGCCAGGCTCCACTTGAAGCCAAATCAATAGAGATTGGTAGGATATGTGCAGAGAAAACGAGACCAGAGCCATGATATCCCCTTTACAAGAGGAAGTAGGACTTGGCATCACAGATGCTTCCCGCAGCTTGGAAGGTACAGGTTGTGCTGGTGTTGGGAAACTGCCCTGGAATTAATTTCCAATAAAAATATACAAAGCAGACAGAGCCTGAGTGCTGCCAAGCACCCAGGTAGAGAAGACTGCAGGTTTGTCTCTAACACTTCAGAACCTCCCCTCTGTCCTAATGTTAACCCATAGTAAGAATGGAGAGGGAATTACAGCCCTAAAATATATAGAGGCGATTAAAAGCTGAGATCCCAAGTAAACCTGCCTGGCACATCTTAAAGACAAAGATAGCAAGAGCCTTATGTCTTGGAGATTACAATATAGCTGTATCAGCTGCAATCAGCACTTCTGTCTCCTTTTCTGGGACCTGGCGTTACACCGCATATAACCTTCATATGTTACTTCAAAGCACAATTGATGAGCAACAGATACAGCAGAGGTAGAGATAGATTATGGGCACTGGCATTTAGTGAGTGCATCCACCAGAGATAAGGTGATACCACCTGCCTGAGAAAGTGAATTGCTAGCCTATTGGTAACACCAATAAGAATACCAGTAAAAACTATTTAAGGGCCAGGGTCAGAGAAGGAAGAGTTCCATTTTCAGGCTCTCCAGCATGTCTCTGGTATGCTGCATTTTTTCTTGTCTATTTCTTAACATTGTAGCAAAAACTTAAGCTGCAACCAAGGTGTTTAGCAGTTCTTTAGTTTTCTCGATTTGATACATCTATACTTGAATCAAGAAACTAGCCCACAGCACTTATATAACCATAACACAGGTGACCTCGCTTTATAAGTTAGCATCTCCAAGCACATGTGTCTACAATGGAAGGCTAGCTTGTCCTGTACCATAGACAGGTCACACAGCCTAGGAAAGTTTGGTTTTATAGGGCTTCAGGATTGGGACGCCAAGTCCCAGATAAGGACATGAGCTATCGCATGCCCACTGTCCTGGGAGGCATTAGAAATAACTCAAAGTTCATCCCTAAAAACAATCTTCCAGTGGCCACAAGAACCTCAAGTCATCTCGATCTCAACTCCTTATTCCTGAAGCTTTGCTCACCCAGCCTCCGTTTTAATAGACAAGAGAGCAAGGGCAAAATGGCCCTTTCCTTTAGCTTTGGGCTTTTGTAAGATAAAGGAAGCTCTGGCTTACCTTAAGAGACACTTTTGCAGAAGCTGTCAGGGATGCTCCCCCTTACCAGAAGGCCCTAAGCAGAGGCTCAGGCTCCCTGTGCATCTGAGCATCCCACATACCAGACATCCCCATGGCTGGGTAGAAAGTCAACCTTCCTTCTCTAAGCACAAACTTTCTAGGATTTCTTGACCCAGCACAGCCCAATCTGCCCTTCAAAGCATGACCTTGGGCAGGTCTGCACTGGCCACCCATTGTCTAGCAGCTCAATTCAATGTTAGAGTATAAAGCAAAGCCAGACCCATTTAAGGGCCACAGATAGAGAAGCTTGATTACAATACAGGGGCATGTGGTATATAGGTGATCATAAGCTTTCACAGCCCCAAGAGTAATGAGAATCAGTAACCCAGCAGTGTGGGCAACTCCTGTGTACCTGATCCTAGGGTGTCAAGATGGGTCTCAGGTCCCCAAAAACAACCCCCCAGGCTCCAGGCCTCCATGGTACACAGCCTCAAAACTTGCCTCAGCCAGTGCACTTCCTTATGCAAGGTATCGGCATCCTGATACCTAAGAGGTACAAGGTGATTCAATGTTCCATGTATGTCTTTTCTATCAGCCTGGCTTCTTTCCTGCAAAAATATGCTGGGTAAAAGAAATCCTTTTCAACAAAAGTTTTGCAAAAACCTGTTATTCGTATGTAGAAAAGTGGAATTAAATCCCTGCCTCTCCACCTGCACAAGTGTTAACTCAAGGTGGGTCAAAGACCTGGAAGTTATACCAGAAACTTTAAAATTACTAGAGTATAGTATAGGTCCAACACTTCAACACTTCAACATATAGACAGAGGTAGAAACTTCCTAATTAAGACTCCAAAAACTTAGGAAATTAAAACAAGAATTAATACATAAAATGGCATTAAAGTAAAAGTTTTTGTTAATCAAATGAAACCTTTAAGACTCTAAAGGAGAGCATACAGAGTAGTATTAATTTTTCCATGCTATATTTCTGGTAGAGAGCTTATATCTAGAATATACAATGTACCTAAAAGTTTTCACACTAAGAAACTATTTAAGAAATGGGCAATTGAACTAAATAGATACTTCAAAAAAGTAGAAATACAAATGGCCAATAAATACATGAAAAATGTTCAATATCATTAGCATTCAGGGAGATGGAAATCAAAACTACACTGAATCTCTATTTAGCCCTAATTAGAATGGCCATCATGAAGAATTCAAATAACAATAAACACAGATGAGGATGTGGAAAATAGGAACTTTTGTATATTGTTGGTGGAATTGCAAATTAGAACACAGGCAAGCACTTTCCTGTCTCAGAAGAAGGCTGAAGTATGAAGAAAATAGCAGGAAATATGAGTTTCTGTTCAAAATGTGATGGTTTGTGCACATTACTCTGTAAATATCCAGGATCCTTATTAGTCATATAGAGAAGGTAGAAGGACCTACCCTGCACTTTGATTGGTAAAATAAATAGAACTAAAATGATCATTCTTTCAAAAGTGATTGATCTACAGATTTAATGCAATACCCATTAAAATACCAAGATCATTCTTCATGGATATAGAAAAATTAGTTGTTAAATTCATTTGGAATAACAACAACAACCCAGACTAGCCAAACTAGTTCTTAGTAATAAGGAAAATACAAGAGGCATCACAATATCTGATTTCAATCCATACTATGGAGCAGTCATAAAAACAGCACAGTATTGACACCAAAGTAGACATATAGACCAATGGAGTAGAATAGGAGATTCAGAAACACATCTACACACTAATAGTCAATTGATTTTTTGACAAAGGGACCAAAAACATACACTGGAAAAAAGATAGCCTCTTTAATAAATGGTGTTGGCAAAACTGGTTAACCAGATGCAAAAAATGGAAAATCTCACTTTCTCACCCTGCTCAACTCAATTTAAGATGGACCAAAGACCTGGAAATCAGACTAAATATCTTGCAACTATTTGCAGAGGGCATAGGCCCAGCACGTCAACACATAGACACAGGTAAAAAACATTCTCAACAAGACTCCAAAGGCACATGGAATTAAAAGGAAGACCAATACATGGTATTGCATTAAACAGAAGAGCTTCTATGCAGCAAAATAAACTATCAAGAGCCTCAACAGAGGGCCTATCGAATGGGAAAAAAATTTTGCCTACCACTCTTTCCATAGAGGACTAATATCTAGAATATACAGAGAAGTCAAGAAACTCACTGCTAAGAAAAAAAATAACAATAAAAATGGGTAAGTGACCTAAACAGACACTTCATGAAAGAAGAAATACAAATGGCCAATAAATATATGAAACAATGTTCAACATCAATAGCAATCAGAGACATGCAAATCAAAACTATCCTGAGATTTCACCTAACCCCAGTTAGAATGGCAATCATTAAGACCACAAACAATAACAAAGTTTGTTGAGGATGTGGAGAAGTAGGAACTGATACACTGTTGGTGGAATTGCAAACCATTTTTGCAAACAGTGTGGAGGACCCTCAGAAGAATGGGAATGAACTTACCATATGACCTAGCTATATCACTCCTGAGTATCTGCCCAAAAGAATGAAATCCAAAGTACTAGAGTAATGCATGCATATTTATGTTTATAGCTATACAATTCACAATTGCCAAATTATGAAACTAGCCAGGATGTCCATCAATGGATGAATGGATTACAAAATTATGGGATATGTACACAATAGAATTTTTTTTATTGTAGTAATTCGTGCATTGTAAGCATACATCTTTGTTAGGTACAAATTGTTAACAACATATTTGTACACAATTCTCATTTGATCCCTTCCCCAATTCCCACCCCATTCCCTCGCCCGCCCTCCCCCTCAGGCTCAGTTCAGTGAGTGACCTTGATATGATTGTGTATGTACATCATGTGCCTTAGGGTGTTCCCCTGCCCCGTCCATCCCCTACATTTAAATCAACTTCTTTGCTTATCGAGGGTCTCTATTTTTCATCTGGAGACCCTCCTATGCCTCATCTTCTCCCTAGCATCTGCATATTAGGGAGAACATATACTTCTTTACTCTTTGTGACTGGCTAACCTCATTTAACATAATGTTTTCCAGTTGCATCCATTTCCCTGCAAAGAACATGATTTTGTTCTTCTTTATGGCTGAGTAAAATTCCATTGTGTACAGATCCCATAGTTTTGTAATCCATTCATCTGTCGATGGACATCTTGGCTGCTTCCATAGTTTGGCTATTGTGAATTATGCAGCTATAAATATAGATAAACATGCATTGGTCTGATAGCTTGTTTTCCATTCTTTTGGGTATATACCCAGTAGTGGTATTGATGGGTCATATGGTAGGTTCACTCCCATTCGTCTGAGGGTCCTCCATACTGTTTTCCAAAGTGGTTGCACAGGTTTGCAATCCCACCAACAATGTATTAGGGTTCCCATTTCTCCACACCCTCACCAGCAGGTGTTGTTGTTCGTGTTTTTTATGATTGCAATTCTGATTGGAGTTAGGTGAAATCTTAGGGTAGTTTTGATTTGCATCTCTCTGATTGCCAATGATGTGGAACATTTCCTCATACATTTATTGGCCATTTGTATTTCTTCTTTTGTGAAGTGTCTATTTAGATCCTTTGCCCATTTTTTGATTGGGTTATTTGCTTTCTTAGCTGCGATTTTCTTGAGTTCTTTGTATATCTTAGATATTAGACCTCTATCTGAAGAGTAACTGGTAAAAATCTTCTCTCACTCTGTAGGCTCTCTGTTGAGGTTCTTGATAGTTTCCTTTGCTGCACAGAAGCTCTTCAATTTAATGCAATCCCATGTATTGATCTTCCTTTGAGCTGCTTGTGCTTTTGGGGTCTTGTTGAGAAAGTTTTCACCTCTGCATATGTGTTCAAGTGTTGGTCCTATGCCCTCTTCAAGTAGCTGAAAGGTCTCTGGTCTGACTTCCAGGTCCTTGATCCACCTTGAGTTGACTCTTGTGCAGGGTGAGAAAGTGGGGTTTATTTCCATTTTCCTGCATATGGTTAACCAGTTTTGCCAACATCATTTGTTAAAGAGGCTATCTTTTTCTCCAGTGTATACTTTTTGCTCCTTTGTCAAAAATCAGTTGACTGTAAGTCTGTGGGTCTGTTTCTGAGTCTTGTATTCTGCCCCATTGGTCTATGTGTCTGTTTTCATGCCAACACCGAGCTGTTTTTATTACTGTGGCTTTGTAGTAGAGTTTGAAGTCAGGTATTGTGATACCTCCTGAATGGTTTTTATTGCTAAGAACTACTTTGGATATCCTGGGCTTTTTGTTTTTCCAGATGAATTTAAGGACTGATTTTTCTATGTCTCTGAGGAGTGCCCTTGGTAATTTCATGGGTATTGCATTGAATTTGTAGATCAGTTTTGGGAGGATGGCCATTTTTATGATATTTATTCTGCCTATCCAAGAGCATGGTAGATCCTTCCATCTTCTAAGGTCTTCATCGATTTCTTTCTTTACCTTTTTATAGTTTTCCTTATAGAGGTCTTTAACTTCCTTGGTTAGGTTTATCCCTAAGTATTTTATTTTATGGTGTGCTATTGTGAGTGGAATTGCTTTCTTTTTTGGTTGATTTATGGTTGGCATATAGAAAAGCTTCTGATTTCTTAAGATTGATTTTGTATCCAGACACTTTGCTGAATTTGTTGATCAGTTCTATAAGTTTTTTGGTTGAGTTTGTTTGGTCTTCTAAGTATAGTATCATGTCATCTGCAAAAAGGGATAGTTTTAGTTCTTCTTTCCCTATTTTTACCCCTTTGATTTCCTTCTCTTGCCTTATTGCTCTGGTTAGAGTCTCAAGTACTATATTAAACAGAAGAGGTGATAATGGACATCCTTGTCTTGTTCCTGTTTTTAGTAGGAACTCTTGCAGTTTTTCTCCATTTAATATGATATTGGCTGTAGGCCTATTGTATATTGCCTCTATGATTTTGAGGTATGTTCCTTTTATTCCAATTCTCTGTAATGCTTTTAGCATGAATGGTTGTTGGATCTTGTCAAATGCTTTTTCAGCATCAATTGAGATGATCATGTGATTTTTGTCTTTGAGTCTGTTTTTGTCATGAGTTACGTGTATTGTTTTTTGAATGTTGAACCAGCCTTGCATCCTTGGGATGAACCTGTCTTGGTATGGTGTATAATTTTCTTGATGTGGTTTTGAATGCGCATTGCTAGTATCTTGCTAAATTCATCAATGATATAGGCCTATAATTTTCTTTTCTTGAGCTGTCTTTATTTGGTTTTGGTATTAGTGTGATGTTGGCTTCATAGAATGTGTTTGGAAGGGTCCTGTTTCTTTCTATTTCACGGAATAGCTTGAGGAGTATTGGGATTAGCTCTTTTAAAAATGTTTTATAAAATTCACTTAGAAAACCATCTGATCCTGGGCTTTTGTTTGATGGTTTTATTGCTGTTTCTATCTCTTTGATTGTTATTGGTGGGTTTAAGCTTTCGATATCTTCTTGACTCAATTTAGGGAGGTTGTATGTGTCTAGGAAGTTGTCAATTTCTTCTAGACCTTCCATTTTGTTGGAGTATAGTTTTTCAAAATAATTTCTGACTATCTTCTGTATTTCCATACTATCGGTGGTAATATCACCTTTTTCATCTCTTATTTTAGTAATTTGGGTTGATTCTCTCTTTCTTTTGGTTAGATTGGCCAATGGTTTATCTATCTTGTTTATTTTTTCAAGAAACCAGCTTTTAGTTTTGTTGATCTTCTGTACTGTTTTTTTTCTCTAATTCATTAATTTCTTCTCTGATTTTCATGATTTCCTGTCTTCTACTGGCTTTGGGGCTAGATTGTTCTTGTTTTTTAAGGGCTTTGAGCTGTGTCATTAGGTTATTTATTTGGTGGTTTTCTGTTCTTCTTATATGGGCACTCAGTGCTATAAATTTCCCTCCTTAGTACTGCCTTCAAGGTGTCCCAGAGGTTTTGGTATGTTGTGTCTTTATTTTCATTGGTATCTAGGAATTTATTAATTTCTCCCCTTACTTCTTCTATGACCCACTCTTCATTCACCAGTTCAGTCTCCATGTGCTTACACTGTTACTTGGGTCTTCTTGGAGTTTTGTCTAGTTTCACTCCATTGTGGTCTGAGAAGATGCAGGGAATTATGTTGCATTTTTTGAATTTGCCAGTGCTCGCTTTGTGCCCGAGAATGGTCTATTTTGGAGAAGGTTCCATGTGGGGCTGAGAAGAATGTGAATTCAGCTGCAGTTGGGTGGAAGAGTCTATATGTGTCTAATAGGTCCATTTGGTTTATGGTATCCTTTAGGACTGAGGCGTCTCTATTGACCTTTTGTTTAGAAGAATGATCTAGAGATGTAAGAGGAGTATTGAAGTCTCCTAGTATTAGTGTATTTATGTGTGTCTTTATATCATACAGAGTTTGTCTTATGAAGGTGGCCACACCTAAGTTTGGGGCATAGATGTTGATAATTGTTATCTCCTCTTGCTGGATTGTTCCTTTTACTAGTAAACAATGACCTGCTTTGTCTCTTCTGATAAGCTTGGGCTTGAAGTCTAGTTTATCTGATATAATAGTTGCTACTCCTGCTTGTCTTTGAGTTCCATTGTCATAGATTACCTTACTCCAGCCCTTCACCTTTAATTTGTGGGAGTCTTTGCTTGTTAGGTGTGTTTCTTGTAGGCAGCATATAGATGGATTCTGGGTTTCAATCCACTTTGCCACCTTGTGCCTTTTTATGGGGAGTTGAGACCACTTATATTCAGTGTGACTATTGAGAGATGGTTGAATTCCTAATATTTTGAGTTTTGTATTCTATTTTTGGTGGTATTTATTCTTCACTTAGTTGTTTGCTTCCTGGAGATTGTTTCTCTGGTTCTGACATTTACTTGTTAGTTCTTCTTTGTAGTTAATCTCTTTAAGTAGTTTCTCTAGTGCTGGTTTGGAAGACAAAAATTCCTTCAGTTTCTGTTTGTCATGGAAGGTTTTTATATCCCCGTCAATTTTAAGAGAGAGTTTTGCTGGGTAGGAGTATCTTGGCTGCAAGTTATTCTCTTTCAGAGTTTGAAATATGTTACTCCATCCTCTCCTGGCTTTCATGACTTGATTCGGGAGGTCTGGCGTGATCCTAATTAGTTTGCCTGTAAATGTCACTTGGCCTTTTACTTTCGTTGCCTTTAAAATTCTCTCCTTTGCCTCTACATTGGTCAATTTGATTATTATGTGGTGTGTTTAACCTATTCTTTGGTCTTTTCTTGAGGGAGTTCTGTATGTTTCTTGTACCTGTGTGTCAACTTCTCTATGTTTGGAAAATTCTCTGTTATTATTTCTTTGAAGAGATTATTTATTCCATAAATTTCAACTTCTAATCCCTCTTCTATGCCTATTATTCTTAGGTTAGCTCTTTAAAAATTGGCCCAGATCTCTTCCATGTCCAATTCATACTGTTGTATTTTTTTCTAAATTATGTACTATAAATTCAGTTTTGGTGTGGTCATCCTCTAAGAGTGATATTCCAATTTCCATGTGATCTAATCTGCTGTTTATAGTTTGAATTGATGCCTTCATTTCGATTATTTCATCTTTCACTTCCTTCAATGCTTCTCTTTGGTTTCTTTCTAGGTCATTGAATTCTGTTTATTTGTTCCTTTATTTCTTTAAAGCTCTGCCTACATTCTTTCTGAAAATCCTGTATTGTTTCTAGTATTAAAGATCTGAATTGTTCTTCTGGTAATCTCTGCCATTCTGGGTTGGTTGGTTCTGTTATTGAGGGGTTGTGGTAGCTCATTGTTTTTGTTATTTTTCCTTCCCATGGTTCCCCTGTTCTTCAATTTATATCTTTGCTGTTCTTGCAAGTTTTCTTGTCCAATGTCTGCAGTGGGGGTTTAGAGGTGACAGTTTGTGTTCAGAGATAAAGTTTAGGTGAAAGGTCATAGTAATGAACGTAGGAATAGGGTAAAGAAGAGAGTATGTTGAGGTGATATATTATAAAGATTAGAGATGGTAGATATTGATATACGACAGGAAAGAGGGGAAAGAAAAGAGAGGGGGTAAAGTGTTGTGGAGAGGAATATAGAGGGGAGGGAGGGAGGCATGTAAAAGGGACAAGGAGGGGATTCAACAACCTAAGCAAGAGATAACAAAGCAAGTAATCATCCAAACAAACATATATAAATCAAGGCAATACAAAACAAAAACAAAGATAGTATAAACATATAAAACTTATCACCAAAAAGGAAAAAAAAAAAAAGAACCAAAATCTACAAATAGCAAGCAGACACTAGAACAGTCACTCTGCTAGTTTGTAAGTACTGAGCTTAAATTTTCAAGTGTGTCTCTGGCCTTTTTATTTGCTCTGGCAGTTCAGGCAGAGGATTTCTCCTGCTGCTAGCTTATGTCTCTGGTGTTTCTCCCACTGCTAACTTATGACTCTGGGCTCTCCACTGGGCCTGGCTGTGTCTCTCCCTCTCTGGTTTTTGCTTTTGCAATCTAAATGCCAGGCCTTTCCAGATGCCCTATGTGCACTGGGATCCTCTGCCTTTCTGGCCCTGTCTAGGCTCTAGAAGGGCAGATATCTGAGTCTATCCTTTGTATTGTGAACCCCGCACCCAGGGTTGTAGTCCTGCTGCTCGGCCTGTTCCACCTCTGGTCGCCGGGGGCGCAATAGGACAATGATGGTCTGTATAGCTGGCAGGAAGTTGGGTGGGAGAGGTTGGCGGCAAAGATGGCGGTCACCATCTCCTGGTGCGCACCGACTCCCATTCCTCCTGGGCTCTGTTTAGGCGCTCCCAGCTCACGCTCACGTTTCAAGTATTCCTTGTCTTCCTTCTGCCAAGAAGCTGGATTCACAGGTGTCCTGTTTCAGGCTCTATTGTGCCATCACTCACTTTTCCATCTCTGGGACGGAACACAGAGGCATACCTGCGGGAGCTTATGCTGATCATCCCACACATTCTGGACACTGTGGATGGTGCGGGGATACCTGCTAGGGTTGTACGTGGAGACCCGGGGGTGCCCACTCCATGCCTGGACTTTTAGCTGTGTCTGTCATGTAATTTGCAGCTCACAGTGTCAGGCTGGTCTCAGCTCCAGGTCCCGTCTCCACAGCCTAGCTATTCAGCACGATGCAATTCTGCCACCATGCAGTGCGCAGGGCCACAGCACGTTGGACTTCCTTGCTCTCTTAGGTCCGCTTTCTGAATCTTCTTTAGTTGTAGTTTCACTTTTTTTTTGTTGTATTTTTTCTTCCATTAAGAGGCTCTTTTTATGGTATATTTAGTTCGGAATCACAGAGTCTGGGGAAAGTTGTTTCATTCAGTTGCCATCTTGGATTCCTCCACAATAGAATTTTACTCAGCTATTAAGAAGAACAAAATTATGTCGTTTGCTGGGAAATGAATGTAACTGGAGAATATTATGCTAAGTAAGTTTTGGCAGTCTCAAAAAGTCAAAATTCTGATGTTCTCCCTCATATGCACAAGCTAGGGAGAAATAAAGACATAGGAGGGACTTCAGACAAAGGAAGAGAAACCTTAGTTCAGTGAAGAAGGAGACCTAACTGCAGAAGATAGAAGAGGAAAGAGGGAAACACCACAATGAACATGCTGTACATACACAAACTTATCCATGTCAATCACTGTGCTGAGCATGGGAAGGAGGGGAGGGAGAAAGAATAGAGTGGAAACTTGTGGATGGCTCAATGCCAGCATGTACCTAACAAACATGTATGGTGACAATATACCAAAAAAACCCAACCAAACAAAAAAAACCCCCAAATTGCTTTGTACTGCTATGTTCATAAGAAAAACATATTTATGTGATAAAACCATATCTGGCAAGCTTAAGGAAAATGTTAATTTAATAACACTGGATTAAGACAAGTGTGGTGGTGCACCCTTGTAATCCCAGCATTCGGGAGGCTGAGACTGGAGAATCTGGGTTCACGTCCAGCCTCAGCTACCTAGTGAGGCACTCCGCAACTTAGTGAGATCCGGTTTCAAAATAAAGAATAAAAAATAGGGCTGGGGGTGTAGCTCGGAGGTAGAATGTCCCTGAGTTCAATCGCTAGTACCACAACAAAACAAAACAAAAACCCCACTGGATTAATAAAAAGTTAACAATAAAATAAGACTAGACTTACAGAAGTAAAAGTTTTAAAAATCTTATCAGTAATGTTCAGAAGAAAATATGTCCATAGCCCCTATTCTTCATGTATTATCTAGAAGCAGCCAAGTCTTACTTTTCCTAGTCATATAAGAACAGAAAATCACAAAATAATCAACCCAATGACATACTTCAATGTCCTTGAAAGGCAGACAGTCTAAGACTAAAGCCAGTAGAAGACAGAGAATTATTAAAGTCAGAGCAGAAGTCAATAAATTAGAGAACAATAAAAAGAAAATATAAAATAACAAAATCAAAAGCTGTTTTCTTGACAAACTAATCATAGACAAACCACTAACCTACCTAACAAAAAGAATCAACACAAATTACTAAAATAAGAGACAAAATGTTGATGTCATCACAGAAAGAATAGAGGATCATCAGAAACTCTCTTGAAAAAATAAAACTCCAACAAAACAGAAAACCTAGAAGATATTGACTATTTTCTAGACACACACAACCTTCCTATATTGAATCAAGAGGATACAGAAAATTTAGATCTACCAATAGCAAGTAAAGAGACTGAAACAGCAATGAAGTACCTACCATCAAAGAAAATCCTGTGTCCGGATAGATTCCAAACTGAAATTTATAAAACCTTTAGAGAAGACCTAATCCTAATACTATTCAAAGTATTGCATGAGATAGTAAGAGACAGGATTCTCCCAAAGACATCCTATGAAGGTAGTGCCACATTAATACCAAAACCAAGAAAGAAATCTCAGAAAATTACAGACCAATGTTGTTGATGAACTTAGACTCAAAACTTCTAAACAAAATACTAGCAACATGAACTCAAAACATCAAGAAATTATGCACCACCACCAAGTTGGGTTCACTACAAGGATACAAAATCATATGAAAAAAAATCCATATAATTTACCACACAAAGAGAACTAAGGACAAAAGTCACATGATCACTTCAATAGATGTGGAAAAAGCATTCAGCTAAATCCAACACCCATTCATGCTACGAACACTATAGCAATTTGAAATAGAACAAACTTACCTCAATACCCTAAAGTCAATATAAAATAAACCCACAGCCAACATCATATTGAATGGGAAAAAATGTGTGAATTAACTTTACAATCAGGAGCAAGACTAGGATGCCCACTATCACCACTGCTTTTCAATATATTACTTAAGACTCTAGCCAGAAGAATAAGGCAACAGAAATCAATCAAAGGAATGCAAATAGAAAAAGGAAAACTGAAATTATCTCTATTTGTAGATGACATGGTCCCTATACTTAGAAGACCCAATGAACTCAACCAAAAAAACCTTTTGAACTGATTAACAAATTAAGCAAGTGTCTGGATACAATATCAATGTAAATAAATCAGAAGATATTCTATATTCCAACTATAAATCCACTGAAAAATATCCAGAAAACAATTCCATGCACAGGAGCCTCAAAATAAATAAGATACATAGGAATAAACCTAACCAAGGAGGTGAAATACATCTATAATGAAAATTATAAAATACTAAAGAAATAAATTGAATAAGATTTTAGAAAATAGAAGGATCTCCCATGCACGTGGATAGGCAAAAATTATCATAAAATTGGTCATCCTATCAAAAGTACCCAGGTACTTCAGGTGAGCAGAGCTTAAAGCTAAATCTCCTAGGTACACTGGCTTTTTCATATTGCTGGCCTGGGTCCTCCACATTCTAGTAAATATCACTATTTTATTGGAGTAACAGAAACAAATAATAATAATAATAATGATAATAATAATAATAATCATGATGACTATTTCTTATACTATTTTGTTGGTAATGACAAAACTGGAGAGTTCTGCATGAAGCCCTGCTCTCCTTCCTTAATGTTATGAGTATCATGCTCTGGGTCAGAAAGTACATGCTTTTTACCCTGCCAAGGTGCAAGCAGATGATCAAATACATTCATGGGAACACACTAACTCGCAGTCCCCAAGTCCAAACCTAACAAAAACAGTCCTTTTCATTGTGAGCACCCTTGTATCAACATGTACTCTCTTCTGCACTTCTCAGGCTTGCTTGGCTGATTTTGCTAATCCTAGTGCTTTGATGATGTACTTCTCTGCATTCACCAGTGCAGGATTCCCAGCTCTCAGCCACATTGTTTTCACTAGAAGAGACCCCATCTATGCAAACTCTGCTTAGGTATGGAAAAGAACATCTCCTAATGTTCTGAGAATTATGTTAATTGTGTGCACCTGTACAATAATCAGTTGTTAATTTCTCCATCTGTATATAACCACAAACAAATAAGACACAATCATAATAAAAAAACACCATCAGAAGGCACACAATTTGTATAAATATAAAGATGTTCTGACATATACGTGCATATATGTTCCTGTGTAGGAAAGAAATAATCAGTCATCTTATGATGATAAGTCATTATTAAAAAAATGGAAAATAGTAAGAACATGAAAAATAATTCAAATTGCAATATTAAAATAATGCCATCACATTTGATATTCATTTGATTTTTATCCACACTGATATGAATTGTTAAAATCTTAAGATATGAGTAGAGTAAAATATTTCTATTAGTAAAAGTTAATCTATTATGTGGAATATAATGAAGGGCATTTTGGTACTTGATTTCTAAAATTCCACATGTTCTTTATGATACTTTTTCTAAATTCTCTACTGTAATATCTTTTAAATTTTAATATAATTTAGCATAATTATTTTTGCATGTTGTATGATAATCTTCTCTTTATTTTTAACCTAAAGGCTGAAGATTGTTTTCAGACACTAATAACAAATGCCAGGTTTTTTTTTGTTGTTGTACTGGGGATGGAACCCAGGAGTATTTTACCTCTGAGCTACACCCCAGCCATATTTTTATTCTTTATTTTGCGAAACAGGGTCTCATTAAGTTGTAGAGGGCCTCAATAAGTAGCTGAGGATGGCTATGAACCTGGATCCTCTGGTCTCAGTCTCCCAAGTACTGGGATTACAAGCATGCCCAACCACTCCCGGCTTGCCAGAGATTTTTTATCTGTGCCTTTTTGACAATATTCCTTTACTCTATTAACTTCCTTTAACTTAAAAGATAATGATCCGTGACTGTGGGTATAGCTCATGGAAGAGGGATTGTGCAACAAGTGGAAGGCCTTGAGTTAAACTCACAGCATCAACATTTAAAACATTTAAATATAGATTCAGAGATCACTATAACATTGAACTTGAAATTTCAAAATCTGAACATAATCATGTATGTATCATCTTACCTAAAAGTCACCAGATTTTCATCCCACAGATATATATCTATGATCCTTGCCTGTCACTATCCTTGGGGATGAGCATTAATTTGTGTAAAGTTAAACAAATATGTCTTACTGCTTTCAGTATCCTTTTTAAAACTTGATTTCTCCTAGCAATATCTCATTACCAGTAGGGGACATATCACTCAAACAAAATGAACCACTCAACATTGGACCTATACTACAACACCCACTGAGTCTAACAGAGATCTAGAGAACATTTATTGTACATACTTGGACATGCATTATCTCAACATCACAAAAGTTTTTCGCTAGGACAGATTACATTTTAGGTAAAAAAATCTGAAGAAGTTTAGAAAATACAAAATTGGTATAAAACAAGAATTTAATGAGAGGAAACTCACAAATTTTACAAGTCGTAGGTAAGTGAACAAGATATTACCAAATAACCCAAAGACCAATGAAGAAATTTAAATGAAAATTTAAACATCCCTCAAAGTTCTAGGTGCCTGAATTGAATCACCATATCACTGGTACTGCTTTAGTTTATGTCAATTACATGTTTAGAATGTTGCATTTATAGACTAAGTAGCTTAAACACTATAGTTAAAATGATCTTTTATTCTCCACGTGTAGTGGTGTTCACCTGTAATTCCAGTCGTTAGAGGCTGAGATAGGAGGATCGTGGGTTCCAGGCCTACCTCAGCAGCTTAGCAAGACATAGCAATTTGGTGAGGCTTTCTTATAAAAAAACATAAAAATTACTGGGCGTTGAAATCGGAGATGGAACATTCCTGATTCAATTTCCAGTACCAAAAGAAAAAAATAAATTTTATTACATGAGAAATTTTTATGTCACATCAGAACCCATAAAGTACTGTGTGGGATGTCCTGCATTACAGAGATATAAGAAAGGGAACGCCATACACAGATGGGGAATAGATTGAAAAGCGAGGAACTGTAGATAATCAGGAAATGAAGCAATCAGAAGTCCAATTCCTAAAATCAGTGAGTCAGCAGTATCATCTGAGGTCAGTTCAAATTAATGTAGCTTTTTCTAATGCTTTTTTAGTTTTCAAATAATCAGCCTACTGGTATCAATGCATTTTCTGATGTCACTTAAAAACAATGGGGTGTGTTCCCTGAAAGAGCAAGTAATTCCACTTTAGTATTATGCAAAATTTAATACATTGTCATATGCAAAAAATAAGAAATGGAAAGAAACCACAAATTCTTATACATTGCTTGTTTTTCTTGTCTAATTGAGAGGGGGAAAATGGAATGTGTCAGTTATGGGATATGTACTTTATTTAAAGCATTATAAAGTTAAATACCCCCATTAATTTCTGAGTACTATTAAAATTCTCAAATTTCTGAGCTGGACATATTAATCATATTATATAAATTTCAGAATGTAAAGTCATATGTTAGATATATATTAGATAACATGATAGGAAAAAAGATGGTTTATAAAGGCAGATTCTGAACTTAGAAGATATATTTGAAATAAATTACTTCATGTACCATAGAGGAATAACATATCTCTTAATAATTTGTTATAGTGTGCTAAAAATATTCTCTTATATGTATATAATTTATTATATTTTTGCTACAGATATACCTAGTTAATAGAAAATATTTTATATATTCTGTTATACTATGCTAGAAACTTTTCTGAAATTATCAAATTTCTTCAAGTATTTTTTAATTTTGAAGTTACACACACTGTCACATACAAACACATATACAATGATTAATTATTTTACCTTTTATATTTCTTTTTCTTTCACTTATTTTTCTTTCCGAGTGTGTGTGTGTGTACACATGTGCATGTTACTGGGGATGGAACCCAGATATTCTACCTCTGAACTACACTCCCCAGGGTTTATTTTTATTTCTAAACAAGGTCTCACGTTTTCCAAGAGAGACTCAATAAGTTCCTATGTCTGGCCTCAAACCTTTGATTTTCCTGTATCAGCTTCACAAGCAAAAGTATTACAGGCATATGCTGCCATTGTGAATGGCTTTATATTTTTCTTACTCCAAAAGTTTGCCATAGAGAAGCTATTGTAGTGAAGATGTATAATACCAGAAATGTCTAAGACTGTGGCACGATGAACTTAAGTTTAAGGTTGGCCTTCATATCTTAGCAAAACTTGTCACAGAAATAAAAATTTATTAAAAGTTGTGAATGTAGATAAGTGGTGAAATGCTAGTGGGCTTATTACTTATTGCAGCAAAATGTTTATCTTTAGCTAAATATTTGTAAATATCTTTTGATATAAGAATGAAAAATTCTATTTATTCGAATGGACCAGGAGGAAAGCAGGTGAAAAGAAACATACTGGATAATGTTTGATAAATGCAAATTTATGACTCAGACATCATTTATAAAGTATTAAAATATAACTTTTATTATAGAACAAAAATGACACAGTGATACAAAAACAAGAAATTTGAACATTGCTCCAAAAGTTATTTGGGATTTTAGTCCTCTGAAAAAGGGATTACAGAAAAAGCCATTCTGCTATGATACTGAATAGTGTGGTATAAGCCTCTTCACTGGCTTTTGTTTCCTCTCTGATGCTTAGTCATAGTTGAGGAAGAAGAAAAAGATTTACCGCATTCTTTACATTTGAAGGGTTTCTCCCCAGTGTGTATTCTACCATGCATAGTTAGAATTGAGGAAGAAGAAAATGATTTACTGCATTCTTTACCTTTGTAGGGTTTCTCTCCAGTGTGAATTCTCTGATGCTTAGTCATCATTTTCTCTTCAGTGTACATTCTTTGGTAGATAAAATGATGTGAGGTAGTATCAAAAGATTTACTGCAGGTGGGCTCTAGTTTGTGTGGTTTTTCTTATGCCTAATTAGTGTTGAGGAAGAAAAAAAAATTTACTGCATTCTTTACATTTGTAGGGTTTCTCTCCAGTGTGGATTCTCTTATGCATAGTTAGATTTGAGGAAGAAGAAAAGATTAACCACATTTGTTACATTTGTAGGGTTTTTCTCCAGTATGAATTCTCTGATGTTTACTCATAGCTGAGGAGTCAGAAAAAGATTTACCACATTCTTTACATTTGTAGGGTTTCTCCCCTGTGTGGACTCTCTTATGTGTAATTAGTGTTGAAGAAGATGAAAAAGATTTACCACATTCTTTACATTTGTAGGGTTTTTCCCCAGTGTGGACTCTCTTATGGGTAGTTAGATGTGAGGAAGAAGAAAAAGATTTACCACATTCTTTACATTTGTAGGGTTTTTACTCACATATAAATTCCAATTCCTTCTTTTATATTCTTGTCCACATTTTAAATTTATTTCCTAACTTTTCCTATTATCTCTACTACCTCTACATTTATATTTTTCTTTCCAATTGTCTTCATTTTAGTTCCACCTCTTTAATCAATTTCATACTTTCAGTATCTCATAATCTAATAAATGTTTATTCTATTATATTCCACTCACATTCTCTTTAAAAATTATGTTGGAAGCTGGGTGCGTAGGTACATGCTTGTAATCCCAGTAAAGGTGAGAGAGGAGGATTACAGGTTTGAATACAGCCTCAGCAAGTAGTGGCACTCTCAACAATCTAGCAAGACCCTGTTTCAAAATAAAAATAAAAACAGGGCTTGGAGTATAGCTCAGAAGTTGAATGACCCTGGGTTCAATTACAAGTACCAAAAAAAATTATGCTGGATGCTATTTCTATTAATGTCTCTAGTTTATAGTAGAAAATATGTTGCTCTTAAAACTTCAGTTTTTCTTAAGTTCCCATTGCAGGTATTACACAAATTAAAGGTCATTAGGATATGCATTTAACTTTCTGTTTACAAGGAATAGAAGATCTCATTGTAATATATATCCACATCTCAGAATGCATTCTAAGTGACAACTACAAGTCAGAGAAAACTCACAGAAAGAGAAAGCTGAAAATGCTAAAACAGAGTTTGAAAGACTCAAAATAAAAAAATAAGTACACCAATCAAGAAACTGGCCATTGAAATAAATAGACACTTCACAAAAGAGGAGATACAAATGGCTAAAAAATACATTAAAAATGTTCAACATCACTAGCAATCAGGAATACGCAAATCAAAACTACAGTGAGATTCCATCTAACCCCAATCATAATAGTAATCATCAAGAAGTCAAACAACAATAAATGCTGGTGTGGATGTGGGGGAATAGAAACTCTTCTACACTGGATGTGATTGCAAATTAGTGCAGCACCTATGGAGATGAGTGTAGTCATTAATAGAAAATTTGGACTTCTGGGGAGATGGTGACTGAGGGTAGCAGCACATCTCAGTCATGCTAACACTCCAAACCAAATCACTGTGAAGACAGCATCTTGAAAAGAAACAAAGCATTCAAAAATTGAAAGTTGGCAGAAACAAAGCCAGAAGACAGAACAGAGTACATCAAAATACCCCATGCACCTGCCCTGGGGAACAGCTGAAATGCTGTCTTCCTTAACCACACCTGGACTGCCGGCACTGTGGCCTTCAGAGATCCCCAGCAAAGAAACCAAGGAATTTCACAAAAAAGCAGTGAAAAACTCAACCAAAATGATGAAAATTGAAAAGTCGCAGAACCAGAAATAGAAAAAAGAGCAGAGGACTGTATAAACTCTCCATACCTCCCACCTGGGTACAGAGCCCATTGACACCTGTGCCATCTTAACCAGGGAGCACTGGAGTTGGTAGATACTGGCACCTTGGCTTCCGGAGACCTCCAGGAATACACTGTAGATTGTGAGGCCAGTGACTATAGAACATCAGTGAAAGTGGTTGGAATTTTATTACACACTTTACAGGGACCTGGCTGGATTCAGACACCCCAGCTGCAGCTGAATCCATCTTTTCTAGCAGTGATCTAGAGCAGCAAGCAGCACCCATCAGGACTGTAAGCGAACCAGCTAATCCAGTGGGAAATAGCTGTGGCAAGATACAAAGAATTGCATGGCAAGGAAATAGACATGTAGGAACTTGAGACTAAAAATCTCCCCAGCAGAGTTGGGTGTGGTGACTACTATTGGACACAGTAGAAATGTGATTTAGCAGATAGCCGATAGAGTCAGGCAGGAGAGAACTGCAGTCAGAAGTTTGAGGAATTCTTGTAGGGACCCTAGGGATTGCTGTGGGATACTGTTCCTTGGTGTCTGGAAAAAGTAGGTCTATCTACCAAGTTGCAGGCTCTGAAAGCAGTAGACTTGTGCCTGGTCTTCTTTGGGCTCTAACAAGGACCAGCACAGGTTCTGGAGGCTGGCCAGGGTCCCAAGGAGTGTGGCACCACAGGATAGGGGTGGTGTCCCTGTGTCTAAGGAACAAAGCCATGCAAACCCTGGCATGGAACTGAGCCTAAGTACACAGGTCACAGAGGCCAGAGGTGAGCACTCTGCAGTATTATGGGCTTAAAATCAGCAGAACAGCAGTGGTATCTGGGGTGCATTAAGTCCCAACCAGCAGGCTACAGGCTCTAAATAGAGCATCACAGTCTCAGGCACTGTGGAGTTTGGTTGCAGGCCACTATGTTCTCCTGGCCCAATCAGAGACTTCTGTTTGGAAGATAATACATTCAAAACTGAAAGCATAATCAACAATATACAGAAGACATTACAACAATACAACCTATACATCCAACAAATATGGGAAATACAAAACTTCCAAAATTATGGATAAGATGCATTCAAGAAGGTCTAGAGGTACAGTCCAATGGTATCAGAAAACTGTTCAGAGAAATAATTTCAGAGAATTTTCAAACATAGAAAAAGACTTGAACATCCATATTCTGGATACATACAGAACACTGTTAAGACAAGATCAAAGAAGGACCTCCCCATGCCACATAATAACCAAAATGACTAACACAAAGGCCAAAGAAAGAATCTTAAAAGCAAGAGAACAAAAGAATGGGTGACAATCAGGGGCAAAATGATAAAAATCACTGCAGAGTTCACACTCGAAGTTTTGAATGCCAGTAGGAAATGGTATGAAGTACTACAGACCCTGCAAGAAAACAACTTCCAACCAAGACTGATATATCCAGTAAAGATATCATTCAAAATTGATGGAGAAATAAAAAGGTTTCAAGATAAGAAAAATGTTAAAAAATTCATGGCTTCCAAGCCAGTATTAGAGAAAATACTTAAAGAAATAAATCATCAAGAAGTAAAAAAGAAGCACATTTCAGAACCAGAGAAGAGGTGAACTCCACTGGGTGGTCAAATAAGCAAAGGAGAAATAACACTATATCAAACAGAATATAGAAATCAAAATGACAGGAAACAAAAATCATATTTCAATAATAACCCTGAACATCCAAAGTCTTAATTCTACAATTAAAGACATGGACTGGCAAAATGGATTAAAAAACATAATCCAACCATATGCTGCTTACAAGAAACTCACCTTACAGTCAAATATATCTATATACTAATGGTCAAATAATGGAAAAATAAATAAATCAGAAAAACAGAAAGTTACCAAGTAAACCACCTAATGCCACATCTTAAGGACCTAGAAAAACAGAAACAGTCCCATCCAAAGACAGCAGAAGGCAGGAAATAATTAAAATCAGAGCAGATATAAATGAAATAGAGAATATTAAAAAAAAACATATGATCAATGAAACAAAAAGCTGGCTCTTCAAAAAGATCAATAAGATCGACAACTCCCAATCTAACCAAAAGAAAGTTAACCCAAATTATTAAAATCAGAGATGAAAAAGGAAAAATCTCCACAGACTGTGGAGAAATTCAGATGATTATCAGAAACTATTTTCAAAATTTATATTCCAATAAACTGGAAAACATGGAAGAAAGTGATACATTTCAACACACATACAACCTACCTAAATTCAGCCAAGAGTAAATAGAAATCCTAAACTAACCAATAGCAAGCAAAGAAATAGAAACAGCAATACAAATTTTGACATCAAAGAAAAGTCTAGGTCCAGGTGGGTTTCCAGTTGAATTCTTCAAAACCTTTATAGAAGAACTAGTTCTAAAATTTTACATGTTATTCAAAACCTTTATAGAAGAACTAGTTCTAAAATTTCACATGTTATTCCATATAATGGAAAGAGATGGAATTCTTTGAAAATCCTTCTGTGAGGCTAGTATCACATTACCACTGAAAACAAATAGATTAACTCAAGTAAAGAAAATTACCTAACAATATCTTTGATGACATTAGTGCAAAAATTCTAAACAAAATACTGGCCATGTACATTCAAAGCTATATCACAAAAATTGTACACCATGACCAAGTTGGTTTTATCCTAGGAAAGTAAGGGTCCTTCAACACACATGAATTGATACATGTTTTTCACCACATACATGGAATTAAGAACAAAAATCACATGACCATATTAATAGATGATGAAAAAGCTTTTGACAAAATCCATTCATACTAAAAATATTACATAAAATCAGAATAGAAGGAACATAACTCAACATCATTAAGGCAATATAAAATGAACCCAAAGTTATCATCTTATTAAATGGGGAAAAACTGCAGGAATTCCCTTTAAAATCAGGAACAGGACAAGGATTCCCACTATCACCATGCCTTTTCAATTTAGTCTTGAGACTCTTGCCAGAGGAGTTAAAGAAGAGAAGGATATCAAAGGAATTCAAATAGGAAAAGATGAATTAAAATTCCTTTATTTGCAGACTACATGATCCTATATCTAGAAGACTCAAAAAACTACTAGAGCTGATTAACAAACTCAGCAAAGCAGCCAGATAGAAAATCAACCTAAAAAAAAATCTATAACTTTTCTATATGCCAACCATGAATTCATGGAGAAAGAAATACAGTAAATAATTCCATTGACAATAACCTTAAAACCAACAAAATACCTAGGAATAAACCTAACCAAAGGAGTGAAAGACTTCTGCAATGAGAATTATAAACACTAAACAAAGGAATTTTAGAAGATCTTGGAAGATGGAAAATGGAAAGATCTCCCCTGCTCTTAGATAGGCAGAATAAATATCCAAATGGCCATTCTACCAAAAGTGATGTACCAAGTCAATGCAATCCATATCAAGTGACCAACATCATTCTGCATAGATGTGGAAATATCATTTATAAATTTCATATGGAGAAACAAAAGACCCAGAATTGCCAAAGTAATTTTCAGCAATAAGAACCATGCAGGAGGTCGCACAATGACTGACTTCAATTATAGTAATTAAAACAGCATGATATTGCAGGCACATAGATCAATGGAATAGAATAGAAGATACAGGCACAAATTGACACATGTAGTCAATTGATCTTTGACAAAGGGGCCAAACACATTAGCTGGAGATAAGACAGCCTTTTCAACAAATGGTGTTGGGAAAGTTCGTTATCCATGTGGAGAAAAATGAAACTAAATCCTTACCTCTCATTCTGCAGAGGAGTCAATTTGAGATAGATCAAAGACCTGGAAGTTAGACCAGAGATGGTGGAGCTACTAGAGGAGGCATAGGTTCAACACTACCTCAACAAGACCTCCAAAGCTCAGAAAATTAAAACAAGAATTAGTAAGTGGGACGACATTAAATTAAGAAGTTTCTGCACATCAAAGGAAACCATCAAAAGTCTATAGAAAAGGCCCATGGAATGAGAGAAGATCTTTACCAGCTATCCCTCTGACAGAGGATTAATATCTAGAGTATACAAAGAACTTTAAAGACTTTACACTATAAAAATAACCCCGTCAAGAAATGGGCAACTGAATTGAATAGAGACTTCACAAAATGATATACAAATGGCCAATAGATATATGCAAAAATATTCAACATCATTAGCATTCGGAGAGATGCAAATCAAAACTACCCTGAGATTCCATCTAAACCCAATCAGAATGGCGGTCATCAAGAAGTCAAATAACAATAAATGTTGCTGAGGATGTGGGGAAATAGGAACTCTTTTGCACTGTTGGTGGGATTGCAAACTAGTTCAGCCACTATGGAGATAAGTGTGGGGATTTGTTAGAAAACTGGGAATGGATCCACTATATGATCCAGCTTTACCACTCCTGGGTATCTTTCCTAAGAGGTTGAATCCAGAGAACTACAGTAATATATGCATACCCATGTTCATAGCAGCATAATTCACAATAGCCCAATTATGGAACCAACCTAGGTGTCCATCACCAGATGAATTGGTTACAAAATTATGGGATATGTACACAGTAGAATTCTACTCAGCAGTCAAGAATAATAAAATAATGTCATTTGCAGGAAAATAATTAGACCTGGAGCACATAATGCTAAATGAGATTATCTAGTTACAGAAAGAGAAGGATCATATGCTTTCTCTCATATGGGAAGGTAGAAATTAATTGGGAGACCAGAAGGACTTCGATTATGAAGGAGAATCTGCAGTGGAGCCAGGGAGGAGGGGGGTGTGGGAGGGAGGATCAATGAAGGAATCTCTTCCTTTGATATTATATGCATGTGAAAATATCAACATCAATCTCATCATCATGTTTGGGGAAAGTGGGGATGAGGAGGGAGCTGGGAAAAAGCCAAATGAGTGCTGTGTGAATGTAGGTTACTCTCACTATGAAGTACATTATAGTGTGAGACTATAATGTGCCAATGAAAATAACATAAATAAATCTATGAAAACATCAAGAGACCAAATCTAAAGGCAAGTGGCCTTCAGTAAGGGGTGGAGGTCCATATCAAAGTCACAAATACCCTTATCAGAGAAATAGTAGCCATAAAGAACAACAAAATTATGTCATTTTCAGGGAAGAGGATGGAACTAAGGGAAAAAAGTGAAGGATCAGATGCTCTTCTCCATATGCAGAAGCCAAGAAGACATTGTAACACAGGACTCCAGATGAAGGAAGGAAAACTTTAGGGGAGTGTAGGAGTGGAGCTTATTGACATTGGAGAGGAGAGTAAGATTTGAAGAGGGAAAGACCTCAGTGGTCAAGATGTACATACACAAACTTATCAAAGTTAATCAATGTGTTTAGCATGGAAAACTGTGTTAGGTTTATGAAGAGGGTGGAAACTGGTGGAGGGCTCCAACATATTGTGTGCATGTATGCCCTATCATTCTGAATTTCATCAAGATGTATGATTACAATGTACCAATACAAAGAAAAGAAAAGAAAATGATATGAATATGATGTACACGAAATATTGAAAATAAAAAACAGAATAAAATAAAATCCTCTCCATGCCAAATTTATTCAAAATGACTAATAAAGACATCAAGGATACAATATTAAGTGTATCAAATGAGGTGTGGGGGCACACACCCATAATCCTAGTACTTGTGAGGCTGAGACAAGAGGATGGTAGGTCTAGGTCAGTCTCAGTAATTTAGCAAGTCTCCGTATCAAAATTTAAAATCAACTTAGGGATGGGGTGTAGGTAATATCTGGAATATATAATATTTGTGATATATAAGTCTAGAGCTAAACAAATATAAGATTAACTCTAAAACTAATATCTAGAATTAATAAAGATCTTAAAGTACTAACCTCAATGAAACAAATAACCCAATAAAAATTGGGGAACTGAACAAAAGAGACACTTCTCAATATTGGACAATTAAACCTATGAGGCAACTTCTCAAAATATAATCATTTAGTAGAAGTAAAAAAATTTACCTTCACTAACAATTAGTGGGAACTAATTGCTAGTGAAGTCTAATCCCTAAAAATATAAAATATTAATCTTTTAAAGTTAATTAATATGTGGTATTAATAGATTATCTATCATAGATAGATATCATAGATTTTTTCTGAATCATAACAATAAAATGATATTTTCAGGAAAGTGAATACAATTAGATAATATTATGGTAAGTGAGATGAGTGGGTCTCTGAAATTCATGTTCATGTATTTATTCCCATATGTGGAAACTAGATGTGGTGAACTCTTCTAAGTCTAAAAAATATTGGTTTAAAGATTTCTAGCTGCTGTCTTGCTTTGGCAGAAGACTGTCTTTCTTGAGGAATCTAAAGACAGTGACCTTGATGCCCCTTTGTTATCTATGTCCTCCTGTTTTACTACTCCAGTGGCTGGCTTTGCTGAGGGTGGAAGACCACTCAAGGGAGGGAGCTGAAGGCAGCAAACTCTGCCACTCTTGCTAAACTGACAGAAAACAACTTATCTTCTAAAGCATTCCTAACACAATGCTCTACTTCCTAGCAAGAGACAGCTGATGATTTAATAACCCAATCTTAGCTCTGCAAGCCTGTAATAAAAGGAAGGGCTGAGATTCACTTGGAGAGTTTGTTCTCTTGCCTTCAACCCTCTTCAAGACACGGGATAAAATCTAAGAACATTATTTTCATTATATTGTCCTGTGTCCTGCTGGTACAGAGCCCAGAATCTAGAGAGAAAACAGGAATCAAAAAAGGGACTTTAGGTAACTGAGGAGAGAAACCAGTAGAATAGTGGAGAGGGAGTATGGCAGGGAGGTAAGGAGGGGTAAAAGGAGAATTGAGAAAGGACACAGTGCAAATAATCTTATGATCTTAAATGAAGGTATCTCGTAAAATCTAACTAACGTATACATGTAGGGATGAGGGGGAAGTGAATGGGCTGAGATGTGGGAAAATATACACCAAGGGTTTTGTGTTTGTATATTTGTATAATTTTGAATCTCAGTATGATATAAAATTATAATGCACTATTAATGAAAGTATAAAAATAAAAATACCCAAAATAAGAAAAATTATGAGAAAATTTAACCCATACAATTTTTCACAATCACACATATTCTATTGAGAAAGAAACATAGGCAAGTAAGCCTTATAACTTTATCTATACACCTATGTAAAGGAAGAATTTTGAACTATTGGTGTGCTTGGTGTGTCCAAAAATGTCCTCAAAATACATTATAATCATTCCTAAAATAATCTTTTGGGAACTTCTACATAATTTGGCACTGGAATATTAACCTAGGGGCATTCCAAGTTACATCCCAGCCCTATTGTATATATATTTTTTTAAGAACAGAGGTTCTCTAAGATGATGAGGGTCTCAGTAAATTGCTGAACGTGATCTCTAACCTGCAATCATCCTGTCTCATTCTCCCAGGTACTAGGGGTGTGGGAGAGAATATTTTTATATAATTAGTTAGATGGTACTTGATAATCTTCTTTATTTGGTTATTTGTATATTACAGCATCTCCACATAGAGGCCTCCTAGATTATGTACAGATTTTCTCAGGACCAAAATTGCAAAAGAAAATCTTTGAGACCATGCAGGTCCCCACAGATGAATACAGGAACTTGAGCTTTCACTAGAAATGCGCTGGAAGGACACTGTGGGCAAAGGAGGAGCCTGATAAGATTTAATAAAATGATAATGAGGTGCAAGATGATATCTCTCTGTGATAGGAAAGTAAAGAAAACTATGCATCTCCAAACTAACTCCGAGGAAGCAAAGTTGGGCAAAGCACAACTTCCATTTTGCCTTTCATCTTGAACTTTGTCTCACCTGGGACCTCTGTTCCTTTACTCCTACATACCTGGGTGTGTGGCTTCTGTCTCATCTCTCTTCACATTCCAGGGATCTTTCCTTTCCTCCAGGAAGGTGACCAGCTCTGCTTTAGAGACAGTAAGACCTGTGTAGCAGAAAAAGCAACATGGGTCTTGCTGGAATTTTATAGGTGTTGAAACATCTTATCCAGTTGTCTAATCTGTCATAAATATTTAGCAAAATAGAAGACCCTAGAAAATGATTTTTCCAAATGTTATGACTGATAGATTGTTTAGAATACTTAGTTATAATTCAGATCATGAGATCCACATATCATTACTACTGAGTCAAAACTGAAGTGTTTAAACTATACTTGAAGAGTGGGTCACAAAATCATGTGATAAAACACTAAATACAGGGAAGGATGCATATTTCTCCCAAATGTGGTTATATTAAAAGATGGAAAACATGAAAAATTTTCCTGTGCCAAGAAAGTCTTAATTTTTGAAATTGAGTATTTGTGACTAACATATCAAACAGAAGTTCCCATACGATGTTCTTCAGAAAAGGCTGTTATCAGTAAGTATGGATTAGGAATTCTAAAAAAAGATATTCTCACCCACAAAGACCAGGTTCCTATAGTTTTCCAACATCACATCGCTTACAATTCCTGCTGTGCATGGTCCAGACATTCCCACTCCTCCTGAGAGAATTTGAAGACCACATCCCTGAATGTCAGCAGACCCTGTAAGGAAATACTATTTTGACCATGTGTCCATTCCTGGATTTCCTTATTTGACATGAGATTTAAGAATGAGGGAACTTTTTTTTTTTTTAATGAGTGAGTGAGTATTGTGGTTTTGATGTGATGTGTTCACCTAAATCTCCTGTGTTTAATTAAGGCTTGTTCAAAGTCGGGGAGTTTGGAAGTAGATTGAGTCATGTGATCAAAATTCATCAATATATTGATCTATAGATGGATGGCATATTTCAAGACTATTAGATTGTTGGGGAAACATAAATGTAAGTCTGGCTGTGAGAAGAATATCCTTTGGGCATGCCATTGAAGGATATTTTGTTCTTAGCCCCTTCCTGTTGCTGCCTCGGGAGCACAATGAAAGCAGATTTAATCTACCTTGTGTTCTTGCCAGTATGTTCTGCCCCAACAAAGTCCTAAGTGCAACGGAGCCAATTGCCTGTGGACTAAAACCTTTTGAAAGTGTGAGCAAGAATAAACCTTTTTTCTCTTAATTTGAGGTTTCTCTTATTTTTTCTTTTTGGCACTTAGGATTGAACTCAGCTCTGAGATGTATTTCCAGCACTATTTTATTTTTCACTGTGAAACAAGATGTCACTAAGTTGCTGGAGGTCTTGTTAAATTGCTGGGACTGGCTGTTAAATTACCCTGTCTCTGTCTTCATATTACTAGGATTCAGGCATGTTCCACCATACCTGGTTTAACACTTACTTTTCTAATTGATGGAAAGTGAACTAACACAATGATTAATCTGCGTAATTCAAAGAGATACTTAAAAAAGATATTAATCTGTAATATATTGTCTTATTTCTCATTGAACATGATAGCATCCTATCTTCAAAGTCAGTTTGAATAGTGTATTCTTATGGAATACTAAATTGAATATTAAACATCAATATAGAAATACCATTTTATTCACATTTCATATCACATGGGATACACGGTATATTTTTCTTAGATGAAAATTTCATTGTGGGTTACAACTGTACCTCTCAAATTTTGACATGTACAGAACTATTCTTGTTATAATGTAGATTCTGATTTGAGTTTGGGCCTCTTTTTTGCTTTTTTAACATTTCTGGTGATGTCAATGCCCCAGGTTAGGTGTTCTGTGCTTTGGAGAGAAAAAAGGTAGATCTCTGAAGGGGAATCTATGGATGACTTTAGAATGAAAGAGTTCTATGGAAATTATCAGCTATACTTAACAGTAAGAACACATGATCTGAGGATTTAGATAAGTAGTAGAGTTACGACCTGCATGCATGAGGCTCTGGGTTCAACGTCTAGCACCAAAAGAGGATAAAAACTAAGAATAGAATGAAAAGTCCTTTATAGAGAGAATTAAAATTTTACTCAGCCATAAACAAAATTGTCACAAAATTTGAACAAAATTTAAACAAAATTGTAACATTTGCAGTAAAATGAATGTAAATAGAAAATTGTCATCAGGGGTTAATTTTTTCAGGGTAACTGGAATCATCTTAGCAGAACACAAAGTGAATGGATGAGAGGGAAATTCTTGCAAGCATTTCCCAAAGTCCTGAGATATATAATAATCAGAAATGAGCCCAGATGGAATCTCCTCTGTACTGCTTTTTGTCCTTGATGTACTCTGATTAATTGTCCTTTGCTCTACATTACAAGTTGTTTGCATGCATCCTGGGTTTAGCATTAACAGACATTTTTTAAAAACTTTTTAATAAAAGAGGCTTCGGAGAGAAGACTTGCAGAAGAGGTAGATCTCTGCTCGTCTCCCAAGCTCCCCTAAATTTAATTCATTAATGCCTCTGAGTCTTTCATTTGAGTGTGTTCCTAAATCTGCAGTATCCACAGCAGAGAATAACTTGCTAAGTTAGATCACCCAGTTTCACAAAGTCAAGGTCACATTTTTCTCTTATATGTGGAAGCTAGATCACCAACTAAAAACAACATGGATTTCAGATGAATGATGATAGAGACCAGTAGAATAATGGTAAGGAAGGGGAAAGGGAGGTGGCGAGAGGAAAAATGACTGAAAAGGAAACATTTCAAATAATGCTATGTCCATAGATAAAACTATCACTACCAATCTCACTAAAATTTTTCTGGGAGGAAGGAGTGAGAAGCATGGATGAATGTGGGTAAAAATACACCAAGTTGTGAGGGATTTTATATTTATATCTCTTTGTATCTCACTATTATTTTTAATTATACTCTATCAATAAAAGTATAAAGAAGAAAACATTTGAGTAAAAAAAAAAGGATTTACTAAATAGCAGATATCCCTCTTACCTCTTCAAAATATTAATGTAAAAGCCACACAATAGTCTATAAGATGACATTTTTCTTTTATGAGACTATTTTATGAAATATGCAGTAATTTGATAAACTGTATTTGCCCTGTACATCTGAACTAAGATTGATCTACTTGAAATAGGCAGGCAATATGCAAAGGAAACACTAATGGAATTTTCTGAGCCATTTTCCTACTAAGGGGAGTAATGAAAAGAATGAAGCATCATCAAGCTTTTCATCAAGCATCATATGAATTGCATATATATGTAGACACCTAAATAATAATTATATAGGCAGTAGTGATGGATCAGACATGTTTTGTCTAAATAAAATGAAGATGCATTATTTATTTTATTAGTGTTAAAAATGGTGAGTTTGTGACTAACTCCTTTATTTGTGTGTTCCTGGGGTCACAATAATATATAAAAAAACTCGTTTAACTAATAACTCCTCTATATACACAGTAACTCCTTTACTTGTGTATATTAGTTAAGTAATTCATGGCTGATGTACACCTCTAGTGCATCCTTTTGTTTTATCAACACATCATGAAGACATACAACATAGCATCTGTGTAAATAAGAACTATAGTTTGAGTCTTACAGTTATTCCATTTAAAAGTTATTATCTGTACAATATTACATAGGAAAAATTTAAGTTATAAAATAATATAGTAGTTATATGTTTCTTATTTGCATTGTTTGAAGATACAGTGAAGTAGTGAAGAATAGCATGACTGGAACCTGAGTGTGGAATGGAGTGGAGACCTCTAGAACACAGGCCTGTTACACAATCTGACTTCCATAAGCCAGTATCTCCAGATAGCACAGGTGAGAGGTTTCCTTCCTCAGAGGAAGGTTAAAGTGAGAAGAAAGTAGAAAAAAATATGAATTTTTGTACAAAATGTAATGTTTTATGCACATCACTCAGTAAATCTCTCTACCACAAGACACACAAACCATAAGATAAATATAATAATGTTTACAGTGGTCAAATTTTGAAGGAACTGATTAACCAAGTGAATTAAGTATCAAGTATCATTAGGCAAGTTGATAACGTGTCGATGAACCCAGACACAATATCACTGCTGTGATTTTAGGTGGAAAAATAGAATTTAACAAAGTAAATTATAATCTAAACACAGTCATGGAAATGTGATTTATGCAAAGTTTTACACATTTTTCTACTAAGTTTTGCAGTCTTTAGTGCATTTAAATATTTAGGTCTTTTCTAGGGTTTGAGAGAGCAACCTTCTTCTACGTCTTCATTTTCATGAATTTCAAAAATTTCTGTCAATGATTGCAATGTTATTTCAGCGTGAATTGTTTTTGGTCCTGTAATCAAACCCAGGGGTGTTATATCTCTGAGATGTACCCCTAGCCCTATTTGACTTTTTTAGTTTGAAAAGGGTCTCACTAAGTTGTAGAGGATCTCATTATGTTGTTGATGCTGGCTGCAAACCTGCAATTCTGTTTCAGCTGCCGGGGTCCAGCCCTAGCAGGAGTCGGGGGTCCGTCGACAGGTGGGGAAGGAGACGAGGTCGTGAGAATACGCACACCAAGTGTAGTGATGAAGCGTATCTACTTTATTGTTCACAAGCAGCTGGTTTTATACATTTCATACAGCAGTGAAGTACATAGAACAAGGAAGTTTATGGGCAGGTCATCTGACAGT
>PVLC010012235.1:0-44842 GCA_004027655.1 Graphiurus murinus | reverse complement strand
AAAAAATGTTTTATTCACTCAGAATTTTGAATAACTTCCTAAAGTATAATTTGAAATCATTAAAATAATTCATTACTTTCTGAAAGGCTCTGGTCAAATGTATTTTGACTTAAATTATTTTGCACATTGGCACCGGTTTTGATTGTTTGCTTACTATCAAGGCATCTCTATGGATATGATACTGTAAAAGCATTAACAACACTGATTTCAGTCTGGAATGTCAAAATTAATTGTGCATTCACTTCATTGAGAAGTTCAGTCATGATCAAGTTGTCCTGGCTAATCTCCTCGAAGAAGCACTCATTTTCTTTGATGCTTTGCCAGTTTGAGTGTCAGGAGCTAGAACCCAGAATTTTCTTTGAATTCATTGTTCTAGGTTGTAGTTCCATTTAATCAGGTGCAGTCATTAAAACATTATTTCAAATTAAATTAGACTTAGTTAGGTGTGGTGGAGCTTGCCTATAATCCCAGTACTTAGGGGGATTGGAAGGCTAAGACAGGAGGATTGCAGGTTCACAACCAGTCTCAGCAACTTAGTGAGACTCTCAACAGTCTAGTGAGACCTTGTTTCAAAAATAAAAAATGGGCTGTGGGTATAGCCTGGAAGTAGAATGCCTCTGGGTTCAATCCACAGGGTGTTTCTCTCTCTCTCTCTCTCTCTTTCTCTCTCTCACGCACACACACACACACACACACACACACACACACACACACGATTTAAAAATGCTAATTTTATTTTTCATTGTTTCATGTTATCACGTGTATTCTGACTTTGTTGTTCATCTAATGCTAATCATTAACTTACTTAAATGTACTGACATGGTCTGTTTATCAATTATCAAATAATCAATTGATAAAATATTTTTAAAAGCAAGATAGGTAATTAAAAACCATGAACATGCAAATAGGATCAGAATATTAAATGACTTATGTGGCTTCTTAAAGCCATGTAAAATTGCTTAGTTGTCAACATATTACAAAAGAAAAAAATTAGCATTTATATTTAATAAATGAGCCCAAATAGAGATATGGAGTGAGAATTAATCAAGTGAAAAGTAACAATGGCTTGAGATAAGGATGAACTAGATGAAGAATGAAAATCAAGAATTTATATATAATTCTTCAAATGGCAGGGATAAATAAAATAAATTATTGCCACTTTCCCTTTACTTAAATCTTGAGAACACCAGACATCGACCCTGGCAAAAAACAATGCTGGGTCCTATGCTTGAGAATGCCCCTGTATCACAGGTATACACACAAAGCACAAAATAAAGAACACATCATGGAACTTCTGACATGAGGGTCTAATGCTTAATGATAGCATAGCAAATTCCATTAGGTTTCAAGGCCTCAGAATAATCATCTGTGGGGCATGAGGGGTACAGCAGGTGTGGCTTTCACCTCTGCATTCAGGGTTCTACTCTCAGACTGATGCTTCCTTCTTTCCCTCCAATCTAAGTTCATCTAGTTTCTGTTATGCTAGTCTCTGCTAGCATAAAATTCTCAGAAAACTTGTTTTCTGTAATTAAAGGAGCTCAAAGACATTTTACAAGAGGGTCTTCTGCAGATTTTTCCTGGACAATACCATCCTTATTCCTGAATTTTGCAAAAATAGTTGATGGGATCCACGAGTTATTTGCCTAATCTGTTTAGTGAGTTCATTCAGCCACACCCTTTCTCATCTTTTGCTATCTGAGTAGGCTGAGGTTTGCTTAATAGTTTCTCAATATATATCCTTGCTCTCATATTTTACAATAAGCAGTGGAGAGAAATCTTCCACATTTTGCTCAAAAAATCTTCTCAGCTAAATATTCATGTTCATTGCTTATAAGTTCTACTTTGTACCTAACATTAGAAACTAAAAATTCCCAAGTTTTCTTCTACTTTATAATAAGAATAACCTTTACCCCAGTGTCCAGTCACATGTTCTTCATTTCCTTCAGAGACCTCATTAGAATAATCTTTAATGTTCATGTTTCTATCAACCATCTCCTGTAAATTCTGCCTACCTAAATCAGAAATCAGAATTGAAATTTCCAGCCTCCTTACCATTGAATAAGAAATTCTTTAACATTGCATTAGAAATTCTATCTAGCATAATAAAGCAAGAGAAAAAAAAGGCATAAAAATGACAACAGAACTAAAACTGTGTATGTTCACAGATGACACGATCATTTATATTAAAAATCCTATGAAATTAAATAAGCTAGTAGAACTAAGACTAGAAAGGCTGCAGAGCATAAAGTTGATACACAAAATCAATTGTATTTCCATAGACAGATGCTCCTCAGCATATGATGTGCTTATGTTCCAATAAGCCCATTGTAAGCTGAAAATATCATGAGTTGAAATGCATTTAATATGCTTAACCTACTGAACAGCATAGTTGAACACACAGTTGAGTATTGGTTGTTTACCTTAATGATTGCATGGGTGATGGGAAGTTGCAGCACCTCGTTAGGCTATCATGCCATATATTGTTAGCTCAGGAAAAGATTAAAACTCAAAATCCTGCTGGGTGTGGTGGCACACGCTTGTAATCCCAGCATTCGGGAGGCTGAGACCGGAGGATCCGGGTTCGCAGCCAGCCTCAGCTACCTAGTGAGGCACTCTGCAACTTAGTGAGACCCTGTTTCAAAATAAAGAATAAAAAATAGGACTGGGGGTGTAGCTTGGAGGTAGGATGCCCCTGGCTTCAACCCCCAGTACCAAAAAAAAAAAAAAAAACCCTCAAAATCCTAAGTATGATTCTACTGAATATGTATTGCCTTTGCACCATCATGAATTCTAAAAACTTAAGTCAAACCATTATAAGTCAGGACTGTTTTACACTGTTTAATAAGCATTAAAGAATCAGAAATTGAAATGAACATAAAGACAAGGCCATTGACAACCATATAAAATATGAAATACTTAGAGATAAGTTCAGCAAAATTTGTACCAAATATGTACACTGAAAACTACAAAACATTGTTGAGAGACCTAGAGTCTAGCTCAAAGGCCAGATTTGTATAAGATATGTGCACTGAAAACTACAAAACATGGTTGAGTCTTAAAGAAAGACTAACTCAATGGAGAGATATATTGTATTCATGGACCAGAAGATTCATTTATCTCTAAATTGACCCATAGACTCGGTGCAGTCACAATTAAAATCCCAGCAGGCTTTTGTACAAATTGATCAACTTAGAATTCATAATTTAAAAATTTTTGTGGAAACACAAAGGATCTAGAATAGTTACACACACACACACACACACACACACGCACACACACGCACACACTGACAAAGAATAAAATTGAAATACTAACATTGCATGATTTCAAAACTATTACAAAGGTACAGTAATCTAGGTAGTGTGGTATTGATTACAAAGATGGCTCAATTGAACAAAATTGAAATCCACAAATAGATCTTATGTGACTGCCTTGGAGATCTAGATAGATCTAAATAGGTTTTACTAGTGATTTTTGACAACTGCTAAGGCAATTCAGTGGAGAAAAGAGAATATTTTTAATAATGGTGCTAGAAGAATTGGATGGTCCTATGTAAAAGAATGAACTGCCACTCTGATTTCACACCATATATAAAAATAAATCAAGGTAAATAAAAATAAATAACTTAGCTAATAAAATAGCTAAATGTAAAAGATAAAACTATAAAAATCCTCGATGAAAACATAGTAAAAACACATTAATAACTTTGAATTTGACCAAGATTGTATAATTACTCCACAGAAAACACAAACTACCAAAAAAAAAGAAAGCAAAAAAACTCAGTAAATTGGTCCTCATTAAAGTTAAGAACATTTACTCTTTGAAAGCCCATGCTAGTTAAATGAAAATGCAAACCACAGAATGGAAAAAAAAAATTTGCAAAACACCTACCCAACCAAGGACTTGCATCTAAGATCTATAAAGAAATCTTAGAAGGAGGAAGCAGGGGAGGGGGGAGGTTGTGGGGAGGAAATAGATGAAGTAACGTTGTGTGCATGTATGAATGTACCACTATGAGTCTCCCTATGATGTGTAATTAGAGTGTACCAATGAAAATTTAAAAATAAAAATAATTAATTAAAAATTAAAACCAAGAATAAAAAAGAAATCTCATAATTATATGAAGACAAACAACCCAATTAAAAGTGGGCAAAAGATTTGAACAGATGCTTCATCAAGGAAGAGATATGGATGATAAATACAGGAAAAGATGTTCAATGTCACTTGTGATTAGGGAGATGCAAATTAAATTACAGTATAAACATCCAATAAAATGGCTAAAATTCATAAGACTGACCATGTCAAATGATGAGAATCTGGAGTTACTGGAACTCTCGTGAACTACTTGTGTGAATGTAAAATGATATAGCCATTTTGGAAAACAATCTGACAATTTATTTAAAAGTAAAATATACACCTACCAGTTGGCGCAGCTACTCTACTTCTGGGTATTTACTCAAGAGAAATGAAAGCATATGTCTATACAAAAGCTTACACATGGATACCAATAGGATCTTTATTTAAAATAACCCCCCACTGGAAACAACACAAATAGTCTTCAACAGATAAGTGAATGAAATATGCAATATCTATATAATGGAATACTACTGATAAGTAAAAAGAAATGAACTATTGATACGTGCAACCACCGGATTAATCTTGAAATGATGCTGAACAAATGAAGCTAGACAAAAAAATAATACATACTACATGATTTCACTTATATAAGATTCTGGAAAAAAATAAAATTCTGGAAAACACAAATTAATCCAGACAACAGAAAACAGACTAATAATTGCTTGGATACAGGAAGTGTGAGAGAGGTAGAATGGATTACAAGGGTATGAGGAAACTTTTGGAGGTGATGGATAGATTCGTGACCTTTCTATGATAATGGTGTTATAGATGTATATATTTATCAATAATTATCAAGTAGAGCACCTCAATGAGAAGTTCATTGCAACATCAATTATAACTTACTATGCCAAGTGTGGTGGAACATGCCTATTAATTCCAGTACTTTGAGAAAGAAGGATCACAGGTTTGAGGCCAGTCTCAGAAACCAGATGAGGCCCTCAGTAACTTAGCAAAACCCTGTTTTAAACTAAAAAAAAAAAAAAAAATGGAATATCCCTGGGTTCAATCTGCAGTACTAAACATATATACCAAAGCTGAAAATTTACATCTACTAAAAGGGAAAATGAGAAAGATAATTTAAAAAGGGCTAGAAGAATATTTCAACTTTTGTGTTTGAGATGAGGGTTGGGATAATGCTTACATTCATAGTTTCTACTTGTGACACATTTAGAAAAGCTTAACCTAGCGTTTGTATACATAGTCATTTTTCTAATTATTAAGAAGTCTTCAGCCTGTTTTGAACTAGGACACTGACCATCAAAGTGAGACTTCAATTCAGAAATGAGCAATAAGACAAAACAGATTCCATTTTTGTTGGCTTGTATCAGAGGTATTCAACTTTTGGGGGACATCAGAGGCCAGGAAGTAGCACTGGGATGGCGCAGGTGCAGGGAGCACTCTGCTGGCATGACTTGACTTTAGACCACTAGTCTCAAATTCACCTCTCCAGCCTTCCCAGCAACTCTGTATGTTGCCTAATGTATGCTAATGCATCTATTTCTTGCTCAACATAGAGTAGATTCTGTTAATTGCAAACAAATTCCTTAACCAATGTAACATCTGCAAAAGTTAAACATATGTTTTAGAAAAATAAGAATTTATTTTTCTGCTTCTGTTTGTCTTTTTGGGGTGGGGGAGAAGATGATTTAGTTCTTCTACTTTATCTTAAATAACCTACTTTAGTTTAACAATTTGTCAAAAACCTAACAGGCATTTATATGCTTTGGACCTCCCTTGCCTTTTTTTCCCCTTTTTTCTTTTTCAGTTTTTCATTATTGCTTTATAAGGAAATTTTTATTGAGGATAAAATAAAGGCTTATAGGTGGACCACTCACTATATTTTCCATGAAAATATTTTGAGTTTTCAAAGCCCAGTGATCTGAGAGGCAGTGAAAAGCTAGGGATGAATGAACATAAATATAAATGATATTGATGGTAACATAAGATAAGTGAACATAAGGGAAGATAAACTTGAGGGTTGGGGATATAGCTCAGTGGCAGAGCACTTGCCTGGCATCTGTGAGGTCCTGGGTTCAATCCCCAGTTCCACCAAAAAAAAAAAAGAAAAAGTGATGACAAACCTTGACACTTTATTGCTGCTTTCTGAACATGTTGAATGTGATAAGTGCTAACAAAGAACAGTATCTAGAACAGACTGTTAGAAGAAAGGAGAAAGATTAACAAATATTTGTGTATGTATGTGCATATGATTATATTACCTATTCATAAAATAAATTGAATCAGAAAATTTGGACCTTTGTGCATTACGCTCAGTGGAACATTCAAATCAGGTACTCGCTGAAAACAGAAGGATTGGATGAAATTTTTACAGTGGAAAATGAGAAGCTCTCTTTAGCCTCCTTCTGCTACTGAGCTCTGATAATACTGGCTGCCGGGTGTATATATCCTAGTCAGAAGATTAGCAACCAGCTTCTAAGAAAAGACCTATGGATATTGACTTTGGGGGAATTTTCTAAAGAAATGCCTGGATTTCTGCTTACTTGCTCAAGAAAAAAGTACACAGGTCAACAAGGATTTCTAGTCAGCTTTTATTGTCTCATTCTTAAGTGTCTATAAATACAGTGGCTAGACATTTGAGTAAAGCTTCCAACAGATCAAAATAATATAGTAAATTAATGAATAAAGGACCTCAGAAGAAAACCAAATTAAGAATAAAAAAAACATAAAAGACAAAACAAAGTACTTTGTGATATCTTTTGATAAAAAAACCCAGAGCAGGATATTTGAAAGAAAATTGGAAAACGAGAACTCTTGGAAATTAACAACAACAACAACAACAAAGCAGTGGAAAAGTTTTTAAATTAATTGAAAATTGAAGGACAAAGTTGAAGAAATGTCCCAGAAAACAGAACAAGACAAAAAAATGTAAAATTGAAGATAAATGAAAGAAAACTAGAGGTTCAATCCAAGAAGCCAGCATCTTATGTTCAAAAAGAGAAAACAGAAAATAGTAGAAATTACAAAAGTCAAGGAAAGATTTTCTAAACTGAAGGTCATAAGTTTAAAGATTTGAAAATTGCCCCTGTGTATCTAGAAAAATTGAGGGGGAAAAAAAGGCTCATGTGGTAGAACATTATCTTGAATTTCAGAACACTAGAAATAGAGGAATTAAGTACTTCCAAGGAGAAAAACAGATGATAAGAGAGGATGGCATGACTTTTAAATAGCAACACTAGAAGGTTGGACACAGTGGAGAAATGAATTAAAAATTCTGAGGAAATATTATTTCAACTCAGCATTATTCATTGAGCCATACTATCAATGAAGTGCCAGGAGAGAATCAAGGATTTCTTGGTATGCAAATCTGCAAAAAGCTTATTTTCTGTGTACTCTTTCCTAGGAAGCTATTGTGAGTGTGCTGAACCAGAGACATATCTGTGAATCAGGAAGTAGGGGACCCAGTGTGGGAGAGAGCTGAAGGGAATTCCTTGGTTCATAGTTGAGGACAGATCTCCATGTGAATGCTGAGAATCAGACCACAGTGGGAAGAGGGAATGTTCTAGCAGGTCTGTCTTCAATAAATGGGATGAATTTGATTACTCAGTTATATACAAATGTCGATTAAAGAGATTTTACATTTCTTTTAAAGAATTTGGGGAGAATCAGAAAAAGGTATGTAGAAAATCAAGTAAACAACAAGCAAACAAAAAAGACATAATTAATTCTAAGGTGGGGAGGATACACGTTTAATAGAAAAGAAATGTAGTCATGATCTTCTACTTGGCTGATCATGGCTGAAGACAACACAAATCTGCCAGAAAGTTTGCTTGATATCCCACACAAGAAATCTCCTGTCCTTTCAAGTAGAAGCATCTTGATTAACTGGGTATCACTGTGCAAAGATTTCATTTGAAAATCCGAATTCAGCAATTGAGAAGTACCAACAGATGATGTATCAAAGTATAGTTTATATGCAAGGTGGTTATTGTATGACAGTTGAGGATGGTCTGTAATAATACTACTAACATTTGTTGAGCCTTACTGCATGCCAAGTGCTTTCTTTGCTTTATCTCCATTTTGCAAGAGGATGAAATTGAGACATTAAAAGCCAAGGCAACTTTCCCAGAGTGACAGGGCTTGGATCAGAGTGCAGGCACTATAGCTCCAAAGCTTTGCTCTTGACTTCTATTTTCGGCCTCAGTACATACTTAGAGAAATACTGAAGGGGAGGGTGGGTGGGGGAACCTTAGAAAATCAACGAGGAAAGAAGACTCTTCTAGCGGAGATAGTGACAGAATGAAGTGGACTGAAGCCAGAGAGGATTCAGAAGGGATGGGAAACTGACATGTCAATCTGCTCACAAAAAATTGAGAGTTGATGTGATTTCATTAGCAGTTGATTTAACTTAGGGAGATGAACCCCTTTATCCCATTAAAAAAGTGAAAACATTGGCATCACAACGGAGCTTCTTCCCGAGACTGAGACTCTCACCTCATTCCTTTCATGTCTTCTGAACACCATTTCTTTCTCCTTTCACTCCCTTGAATCACCAAGGCTTCATAGCACAGAGAGGCGCAGGCCTGGCTTCTCTTCTTCAAACTTTCCTTCCTTAATATTTCCCCCGGGAGTCTTGGCAACAGGCAGAGTGATGGGAACCTGGAGGCAAGGAGGACCTGGTTTCCCCTCCCACCCCCAGCCTCATTAAATATGGTGCAGTTCCTACCAAGAGAGATGGGGGCGGAGGCTGTGTGGGCAAGAGAGGCAGCTTCCAAATGTTCTTGTAAATATTCATAAAAACATGTCAGTGTTGCTAAACCCACAGCAAACGATAATCATCCTTCCCTCTACACCCTGCATCCTTTTGCTGTTAATCCTTTTGTCCGCCTTGAATTCCTTCCCACAATTGCTTCTCCCTCCATCCTGTGTTTTTGAGTTGCTGCCAGCCACCTTAGCCTCTCAGGCGAGTCTGTGGTACCCTTTTCAAAGCGGTGGCCCTCTGCTGCCAGCCAGGGATGCGAATGACACACACCCTCCCAGGGATGTTGTGTCTTCTCAGCTCGGTTCCTTGCTCTTGGGGAACACAACGATTATTCTGCCCAGGAACGGATGGGGATTTCTGAACAACCTGGCACATCTGAAACATTTTTCTGACTCACTGAGCTGGCATATACTGCTAGATCAGCACTGGCCCTGTTCCACGCAGCCTGTCACCGACAGTGGGTGTTGTTGTAAGCACTAGTTTTGATTGTGGCAAGATGGGCTCTGTGACTCTCCTCTTGTTCTGTTGAGTTCAGAAAAGGCATCTGGTCTCCATTCACATTACATTTGACAAGAGTCCAAAACCTAAATGAATGTTGCTAATAAAGAACTGTAAGGGAAAAACATGTTGAGAACTACTGAGTGTATTCAACACATATCAAGTGTTGGAGCAGGGGGAGGGGGAGGAGTGCAAACTCGCTGGGTTAGGAGCCCTGATTGGAGGGTGGGAGCTCTGGGCTCTGTTCCTGGCTCCATCCATGAGCTGTGCCTCAGTTTGCCTTCTTTAAATTGAGGGTGCTCAGAAAGTGCTTTCTGATACACAAGAGGCTGCATGGGACCTCCCGTGTGTTTATCTCTGTGGTTGGTCAATGATATTTTAAAAGAGCTAGTAGTATTGATCAAACAACTGCTCTGGGTCTAAGTCAGTGGCTTCCAGAGGTGACTTTAGCTCCTGCGTCCTTCACTGGCTCACTCCCTTCAAAGTCTTTGACCTGGATGGTTGGCATATCATCCTCCTTTTGTATAGTATGTGCAAACACAGTCTAGGCCCATCTTCCCTTAATCTTTCGCAGGCAAATTTCTTGCATTACAAACTCCATATTGTTGTCTGTGTCCCATAGCACCTAACAAACACAGTAAGAGAGTGTACTTCTAAATAGAATTGGTTGGGGCAGGCCGAAAAGAAATATGAAGATGTGAAACTAAATTAAACTAAATGTTGATGAAGCCCCCACTGAGCAATTATTTTTTCCCAGGGGAGTCTCTAAATATGCATTATCTGCAAAATGTACATGCACCAAAGTAACTGAATTAAAAAAAAAAACACCTTAAATCTTAAACTTTAGAATAACATCATAGCTAAAATTTTTCTTTTAGGTGAATATAAAATAAAAGAATTGATTCTAGATCATCATAGATTATTCTGATAAAATTAAGTTATGTGTGTATGAGAAATTGCCTTGTCTTTGCTATGTAATATAGAGAGAATATGTCTTGCTCATTAGAGAGTGTAAAGAGTACTGTCATACAAATAAAAAGGAAATATCCTCACTGGATAGTTTTAAGTGCCTAGTCCAGAGAAAATACTTAAAATTTGTGCATTTGTGCTATAAAGATGAAATGATGTCTAGTGCTAAAACCAAACCAAACCAAACCAAATGAAATCAAAATAAGATGATAAGTAGTATTATTATGGAGATACTAAAATATTGGGTAGAACTTTGTGGGGTCTCCTTCAACTCCAACTTCTAGCTACCAAATCTCCTCTCTCCATCATGGTCAAATTTCTGTACATACCATTTTCATTTCTTTACCTTTCCTTCCTTGACTCTCCATCCATCAAAATTGCTTTCAAGTTCCCCTTCTAAATTCCAAGATAATGTGTCCCAATTTCTTGGATTTTTTGGCAAGATTTGATACTCTTTTTTTTTTTTTTCAAAATAATTTTTTATTCTGACTTTTCAAGGTAGCACATTCTCTCCCACTGTATTGGCCAATCCTTTGGGACCTTTCTTTCTCTATCCACACCATAACTATTGGAAGACCCCAGAGCTCTTATTGTTTATATTCAAGTTGGATCTCCATATTATTATTTATCACATTTTGATGTTACTTCCATAGGCTTCTCTGCCATTGTAAATTTTGTGAGGCCAGTGCTTTATTACCACTGTATTTCCAGTGCCTTATATGAAGTTTATACTTAATATTTATTGAGTGAATGGATAGATGAATGAGTCAGAGAGGACTAAAAGATAAGTAGGAATAGCAAGAAAGAAAAGGTACAGTGTTTTTTCGTTTTGTTTTGTTTTTTTATGTGATAGGTGATTGGGAGGAATTTGAGTAGATAAGTAACTAGTGAGATTCGAAGGCTAAGCCACCTCAGTGGCAGGGTAAAGACTAGAGTAGAGGATTGAGGGTAAGTGACATACAAGCAACAGTCTAAGTGAAAAGAAGAATGGATGAAGAGATGAAGAAAATAATGGTTTAAAGCACACTGAGGAAGCTGATCCAATAAGTCTTAGAAATGGATTGGTTTCAGGGATGAAGGAGAAAGAGAAAATTTGGATGCTTTCCTTGGATTCCTTCATAAGCATAGGAAACACAGGAGAAAAAGCAATTTGGGAAATAAATTTAATTTTGGCCCCAATGAGTTTTAAGTTCTTAAGTATTCTATTATTAATGCAGAGGTTAGAATACATTATAAATTCTAGGGGTTTGGGAACCAGATTAGTTTAATCACACAGTTTATATAGAATGCTATATGTTGGTGCTTGATAAATTCTTTCGTGGAACACCCATTGCCAATCCTGAATTGCTGTTCCATTTAGGGGAACCCCTCAGTACAAAGCCTGTGTGTTTATTTACTCACTCCAGAGGGACTTTATGACTAGGTTGCCCTTTAGATGAACATTATCTATTTTTGCAGATGCTGTTTCAAAATTGATTAGTTCTCCGACCCACCCACTGAACTCATCCAACCTATTGAAGAAACAGAATAGGATGTGGATTATAGGGTTTCAGATAACACCAAGTCCCTAGTGAAAGGTATGTTATTTCATTGCTTTGTTCTGCTTTTGGAAAAGTGTAGCTGTGTTTTCTTTTCTCCAACTGTATAGGTCACGGCAATTTTTTTTTCCACTGGGAATTACAAGCTATACGGAAGATTTCCAGAGTAGAATCATAGTCTCACTCGAATGCTAAATACAATTAATCAGAGCCTGGAAGGTACACTGCTCAGAGGGTAATTAGTAGGTTATATTTGGGTCAGTACTAAGGTCATTTATAAGATACCAGAAGGGAGAAAAAAAAGACCTTTTGACTTTCCGGGGAGGGAGAAATTAACATATATTTATTTTGTGCATTATGATGTATACCTTAAAATGGATTAAATGCATTTTTTGGAAATTTCATACATCTATACATGTAAGATGGTTTAAAGAACAAAATGAAATGTACTGTATTCATAATAAGAGTGTTAATCTTGGTAACAAGAAATTGAATGAATATGTCCAATATGTCATAACTAGCATCAGAGTGGACAAAAGGAGATTCTCACCCTTGGCACAGCATGCTTTCTACTACAGAGTTATTCTCACCATAGTCTTAAAACCTTCACTGTACAACCATAATAGATAAATTCATAGTCATAGCCCATGTTTCTCTTGGGTCTTAGTGCCCATAGCCTGTGTGGCCGTTTAGAGGCTGCCTTGACCGATAGGTCATCGAATGGGAGGAAAGATTATTAACTCAAAGGGCCAATGCAAGATGTTTAGGAATCACTGAAGACAGTGAAGGTTGTCAGATTGGGGAATTGAAGGAGTGGACTAAGAACAAAGGCCATAAAGTCCCCTCCTTCACACTGTCCTCGAAGCAAGCAGATCTCATTATACCCTCTTTGTTTCAACCACCATTCCTTTGGGAACTGATTGCCTTCCACTTACTGGATATAGCTCACACCTCCTCTCTTGAACTCTGGATCCCCAAATCCAGAAATACATCAATTTCTCTAAATCTAGAACTTTATCAACATATTTATTTCTCAATGTGTTCAAATTTAAGCTAATTATCTTCTCTCCAAAGCCCCTCCCTGTTCCTGCTGAGATCTCCACTAAACCAAATGTCCAGTCCTGGGTACCATCCTCCTTTCCTCTTTCTCCTTCATTGCTGATAACTACACAATCACTTCTTAGAATAATTTTGCCTTACAAATATCTGTGGAAATCATTCCTTTCATTCTCTTCCCCTCACTTCCACTGTCTTAATCCAGGTCTTCAGCATTTTTTTCCTTGAATAGCTCGATGATGATGATGATGATGATGATGATGATGATGATGATTGTGTGTAAACTGGAGATTTAACCCAAGGGCATTCTACCTCCAAGATATAACCCAACCCAATTTAAATTTTTTTAAATTTTTAAACAGGGTCAGTTCCACTAAGTTGCTGAGGGTCCTGCTAAATTCCTGAGACTGGCCTTGAACTTATGATCATCCAGTCTCAGCCTCCAATTACTAGGATTACAGGAGTGTGCCACCACACCCAGCTTCCAATAATTTTATAATGGGTCCCTCAGCTTGTAGTATTTTCTCCTCTCTTTATTCCTTGAATCTCTACCAGAGTGTTTTAAAATATGAACCTGGCCATGATACAACCCTTGGTAAAGCATGTTCACTTCTACTTCTACTTGCCACTGAGCAAGCACTCTCTCAATTCCCTGCCAACTCTTGCCATGTATATTTGACCTTTTCCCATCTCTGCTTCCTCTCAGTTTCCTTCTGGCCATTGCCAACCTCTGAGCCTCTAATCCATGTCCTCCCTGCCTTCTTGGGCTCTCAGGAGCAATCTTCTACTACTTTGAACAACAAAATCATTCCTCAGATGTAACAAGGTGCAAACAGAACTCTTCATTACCCCCAGCTATGTGTGGTTAGCTAGTCTTACCCATCAAGACTTTGTCAGGTTGCACTGCCCATCCCTCCCCATGCTATTCCTATTTATTTATCAAACACTTCACATACCACGGTTAGTTTTTTCTTGCCTGTCTTCTTCCAGTTCTCTGAACTTCTTGAGTGTAGGAACTGGCATTTTATCATTACTGCCAGAAACTCATTGATTAAGTGGTAAGTGTAAGTTTCAAACCATAAACAAAGGTCTAAACATACTTTTTTTTGCGGTACTGGGGATTGAACTCAGGGGCATTCTACCTCTGAGCTACACCCCCAGCCCTATTTTTTATTCTTTATTTTGAAACAGAGTCTCACTAAGTTGCGGAATGCCTCATTAGGTAGCTGAGGCTGGCTGCGAACCTGGATCCTCCGGTCTCAGTCTCCCAAATGCTGGGATTACAAGCATGTGCTACCACACCCGGCTAAACATACTTTTAATTTTTCTAAAATTTCTATCTCAAACTCTCATTAGTCAGACATGAAATCTAATCACCTTAGGTTTCCTACACTGCCATGCGCCTCCCCAGGGCTGCGTGTAGGTTCCAGACAGGTTATGAAGTATGATGCTGATGAGGGTGGGGTGCAGGATATGTCTGGTCCTCAGTTGTCCAGATGGGCATCTCTGAGATATCCCTGTCCTGCTCTATTTGCTGGTCACTCCAGTGGCTATATTCTCCTGATACAGACCACAAGTTTCTCAGACCTGTCTATCTCTTTCTTCTGTTTCCTCCCTAGAAACATGTAGCTGATTTGTCTTGTTCCCTTTTCTCCCTGAGACCAGGGAAGGTGTTGAGCAGGAACAGGACTTGTCAGGGAATATCAGTTTTTGCATGCCTGCCCTCCTTCCCCTCCCTCCCTCCCTTCCTTCCTTCCTTCCTTCCTTCCTTCCTTTCTTCCTTCCTTCCCCCCTCTCTCCCTTTATTCTTTCTCTGCCCCAAGGGATCAGTTTTTAGATCAAACTGACCTTAGCATGTGTGTGTGTGTGTGTGTGTGTGTGTGTGTGTGTGTGTGTGTTACTAGGGATCGAACCCAGGGGCATTCTACCTCTGAACTATACCCCGGGCTGTATTTTTATTTTTTAACTTTGAAAGAAGGTCTCACTAAGTTGCTGAAGCTGTCCTCAAACCTATGATCCTCCTGCCTCAGCCTCCCAAGTACTGGGATTATGGGTGTGTGCCACTGCGCCCAGCTCGACATTGGCTTCTAAATCTGTTGGAATAAATTTTATAGTCTTGATCTTTTAGGGATTATGGTTTTGAAACCCCAAATCTTACTTTATCAGTTCTGATGCTTTCTACTGCAAGAAATTGAATACCTAGCTAAAAAATAGCCTCCTTAATAAAAGATTTAATGATCTCACATGAAAGGAAGTTTGGGGGAGGGGATAATTCATGGGTTGGTTTATAGCCTAGCAATTTTTTTCTTCTTGGCATTCCTACATCCTTAGTATATTGCCTTAGTTTTCAAATTTGTTTCCTTGTGGTCTCAAGATGGTTGCCTCCTCTCTCTCTTACCATCAAGGAAGGATATTTATCATATTGTACTTTGAGAATAGGAAAGTAAGATATTACAAGATCAATTATCAATGGTGTGGTAATATGTAAAATGTTTCGAATACCATTTATTGGAATAGGAAATGATCACGGCAACTTCAATTCATGATATTTGCATGAACAATGTGTCTGTATTTGTCCACTTGAAAGTTGTGTATGAGGGTGTTACTTAGTTGGCATACATAAAATCTCTACAAATATACATATTCATCAACTGCTATATATACTGTGTATATGTACTGGTAGTACCTACTAGTCAACAAATTCACCAAAGAAAAATTGGAGAAAGAAACAGCTTGTCCAAAACAAAACCCCAAAGCCTAATGCATGGGAGACTCATATTCCTATGTGAAGGTTCAAATGGCATGCTTTAGCTTGAATGTTATTACACAGACTTCCTGGTGAAACCTTGACCTGCACCCTCATCAGCTTACTTTGCTGATGATAATCTTGTCCCCACTTTTGTTTCCTTAAAAAGCATTTTATTTCCATTTTTTAAGTAGTCCTAGACTCATCTTTACCTCTCTGGTGATCCATCCATCTCTAGGCTGCCAAGCCAGGTCCTATAGCAGCCAAGACCGAAGGCAGCTGGTCTCTTCATAATCACACTGAATCCCTGGATAGCTATATATTTTACTCCAGAAGGAGGAAATTGTTTATATCTGGCTCCTATCCTTCCTTAGTTTGCATTATAACCAGAAAATTATGCATTCTTGAGTTGAACCAACTCAAAAAATAACAAATGAGTAATGATACTTGGCTCTTGTTTTCCTTTTTTTAATTTTAAAGGACATAATGTGTGTTATCTCAGAGAATGTCAGTTTGCTGATTCAAATTTGGCCATGTGGTTGAATCCAGCTGCCCTTTATAACTCTACTTTCTATATATTTTGAATTTCTTTCACATTCCAAATAGCACCAGTGAATGCATTTTTAAGGCCAAAATTGGGATTCCTGCTTGGATTTTTTTTGAGAACTGTTCGAGCCTCAGAACAAGATTCTGTAAGCTATGACACCCCTCCCCTGCTACAGGTCCTTAAAATCTGGGGCATGTAGGACTCCTGCATATTACCTGCCAACAAGATTGTATAGCTGAGAATTAACCCAAATGCATGTATTTTTGTGAGGTTTCAAAAATGAGCTCCTAATATTATCCTTTGTCAATCATTTACTTATTATTTATTAGATTTCTATAGCACCTTTTCTCCAAAGAGCTCAATGTATCTTAAATACATGTTACAATGCACTTTAAATAGGTGTTACCAAATTTGGCATAATATGTGAGAAATACTGCTAAAACTATGAATTCCAACTGCAAATTATGGAAAGAATAAAAGGAAATTTTAGCATCACTTTATATATATATATATATATATATATATATATATATATATATGTACACTTACATATATATGTGTATATGTGTGTGTGTATATACATATATATAATAGGCCCGTTAGCCCTGTCAGAACTTCTCTCCAAAACAAAAATTGCAGGGTTAGCTTTGAAACAGTGAGTGCTACCCATAAATACAGGCACTTAACTGGTATTTGAAATGTTATGCGGTTTTCTTGTTTGCAGAAGTTCTGATATTTCCTTTGATTTCTAGACATACAACAACGACCATTTCCATCTAAATGTCAAGTGATAGGCCCAATAGTCTCGGGTGTCTATTTGGTTAGACTTACAGGGACTCCCAACTCTGTTGCAGTTAATGTGCTATTTCTTTTCTATCCCTTTTACTATCAACACTGAAGTAAGATGGAGCATGAGGGCAGTGTCCTCTCTGAGATCCTGTCCCTTGGACCACAGAGGGAGGAGAGCTGGAGAGCGTTGGCGGCAACGACTATGCCCTCTCATCTCAGAAGAGAAAAACAAGCACCTTATAATCTTTAAGTTAGAGGTAATTCACAAAGTCAGAGGCAGGCAGTGCTTTCTAATTTGGAGGCATTTTCTCTTTCTTTGCTGTAAAATACCACTCCCTCCCCAAACTACAACAACAATAAAAGAAACCCCACAATCAAAGAACCCACTCCAACCTCCCCATCCTAGATATCCCAAATTGTGGGCTTCAGTTGCATTCTGTGCCTTTCTTTTCTCCCTTCTCCTTTTTACTGGGGGGATTGCTTTCAGCCAGGGCAGTCTTCATTCCAGAGGAGCTTTGAAATCATATCCCTGCATCTGCGTAGAACGGCAGTCACTCAAGGTATTAGTAGCAGCCTTCCATGGTAATGCTGTCATTAGATCATTATGACTATTCTAAAGTTCTGCCTGTGAGCATGGCATGAATTTTATATTTGGAAATAAAATCCTCCCAGGATACCACAAAGCTGCACGCCGGCCTTGCCCCTTCTTGCAGGCCGTTGGGATTGGCTGTCCTGACTCAGTCTTGTGTTACGCAGGAATAAGTCCTGCCGTGTTTGTTTCACATAAGAACCCCTTGAATTTGTTTATAATGATCTGAATGATATTATTAGGTGAACAAAGCCGCTCAATGGTGACATTTATTAACCAGTCATATCATCTGTGTTTAAATCTCATATTGCATTTCAGGGAAATTGTGTGAACCTAACTCCAGCATAACTTTTCTTTGGGGACCACTGCTTTGTATTGAGTTTGAAATAAAATAGAACATAGAAAGCAGATTTTATTTCCAGGAGAGCATTTCACTTAAAAGGTTTAGACTGAGCCAGATTATGTATGGAGGCCCACAGAAAGGGGACTCTTCAACCCAGCCCTGGCTATGTGTCTGTGTGTACGAGCTAGGGATCGTGGGCCTAACTGAGGAGGGATATGGGAATTGGAACAAACAATGGTGCGGATATAGAGCAGAGGTAAATAGTTGGGATGAATGGAAGGAAGCTGTGTGTGTAAAAATGAAGTCTGTGTGTGGCCTGGAGAGTGATTGGTATACCATGACCACCTCTGTGGGGATGAGTGTGTGTGTGTGTGTGGGGGGAGGATAATACTCCTTGTCTGGGAAGAAGGCATGTGGGTGCCAGTGCCAGTGGCTGGGTATGCAGGTGAATTAGTATGGAGAAATAGGAACATGCCTGAAGGATGATAGGTAGCCTGTTCATGTGAAAGCAAGGAGGACTGGCATGTGTGCCTGACTTTTGAATGAAAATGGAATGATGTACTAAAATTTTTAATGTGGCAAATCTTAATTACACAAGAGTAAAAAGAATTGTCTAATGAGCTCTCACCATATACCCATAATCAATCTTGAATACAAGGGAATTAAACCTAGGGTCTCATGCATGGTAGGCAAGCACTCTACCACTGAGATATACTCGCAACCATTAAAAAATTTTATTTTTAGACAGGGTATAGTTAAGTTACTCAGGCTGACCTTGAACTTGTGATCCTTCTGCCTCAGTCTCCCCAGTAGCTCAGACTATAGGCATGCGCCATCACATCTAGCTCATGGTCAATCTTGTTTCATCTTTCCTTCTCTTCTCCCATATTGCTGCTGTATTGTTTTGAAGATATCATATATTTGCATTCATAACTATTTTTGAGTTTATAAAAGAAGAATATTTTAAAATCTATAACCACAGTATCATTATCATACCAATAAAAATCAATAATTCCTTAACCACCAAATATTCAGTAAGCATTCAGATTTCTCTGTCTCATTTTTAAAAAAATAGTTGGGTGGTTCAGCTGGGTATAGTGGCATATACCTGATAGGAGGATCACAGGTTTGAAGCCAGATTTAGCAACTTATTAAGACCCTGTTTCAAAATAAAAAAACAAAATAGAGCTAGGGTTTGACTCTACCACCAAAACAACAACAAAATAGTTAGCTAGTTCACATAAGAACATCAAGAAGCTCCTCAGATTACATTTGGTTGTTATGTCTCTGTTTTATATATAATTTCTCCCTCTTTCTTATTTTTTTTTTCTTGACTTTATTTGTTGACAAAAATTGAGTCATTTTCTCTATAGTATTTTCCATGTTTTGGATTTTTTTGTTGAATGTATCTTTTTTCTTTATCTCAAATGAAATAGTAGTTAGATTTACAGGCCTGATATGATTCACATTTGATTATCTGATAAGAACACTTCATCGGTGATAAACCCAGAGGTACTTAATGTCTGTTTGTCTCTATTTGGGGGGATGTTAACAGATGCTGATGGTTACTGCTGACATCCTTTATTCATTAAGGATTTGCAACTTGAGGTTTTTTTTTTTTTTTCAGTTCTTTTATGGAATACATCTATAGAAAGAAACTTTTTCTCAAATACTGTTAATCTCCCTGGGGCACAGTTGATATGAGAAAGGCTGGTTAAATGCTTGATTGGTTCAATCTAGGTGGTCTCTTCATCGTCTCTAAGATCAAGAGGTTTGTTTCTTTTAGTACTGTTGTGAATGTGTGGCCTCTCAAATTTGATTAATTTTAATCCACAGAAATAATTTTCAGTGGCCAAGTTGTGCCATTGTTGGCTAGCTGGCTTTTCAGATCTTTAACACAGTAGCTTTTGAGAACTTTCTTGCCTTTTGGCATAACTATATGTTCCAGGTTGAACTTACACATTTTATACAAAATACCTGGAAAAACCATTTCTTTAAGAAATGGGTTAGAGGGAACTTGGAATTAGGAGTGTTCATCACGCTCATTGGTGGGAGTGGTATATGTTTCTTGTATTAGGTCATGCTAATACTTTTGAAGTATAGTGTGTTGGTTCAAATCACCTCTGTTCAATGGCAATATTTATATCAGGAGACACTGCTTTGTAAGGAACAGAGAATCTGATCCACACTGACATAAAGATAAGGAAATTTCTTCCCCCACCCTTTATTTTTCTTTTTCTTTTTTTTTTTTATAACTGAAAGTCTAGAGATAAATTTGGGTTCAAATGAGACTTTTGGTTTCTAATGGTCTCTGCTATGCCTTTCATAATGTTGGTTCCATCCCTAGACTATCTCTCCCCTTGATCCTGGTAACGGCCACCAGCAACCAGGACTATATATTTACAGCCAGTAGCAAAGGGCATCTTTGTCTCTTCCTTCCCAGAAATAATCCTGAGATTGACTCTGAATGGAATTCTTTTCTTCTGGTCATGGGCTCCAGGCAGAGTCAGTTACTTTTTAGTTGAATGGAATATGCTGATTGGCTAAACCTAGGTTACATAGTTTGCTTCTGTAGTTGGAGACAGGAGCTACCCTGGAGCTACCTAATTCTTCAAATGGAAGTTGGACTGTTAGAAATGGGGGATGGCAAGGGATGGAAGGGATGCCAGAGAAGAGACAATGAACATCTACTATTACAATGTGTGTGTGTTTTTTTTTTTTTTCCTTTGCATTTATCCGATTGATTCAGCTCTTCATGGTAACCTAGGTACCATGGTTTAGGGAGACAAGGTTTAGGGAGGCAAAGAGGAATAAAAAATAATCTCTTCTACCAAAGAATCTATAGCTACTAGAGGTATGTGTATCCTTGCAAAAACGAGTAGAGAAAACTGTATAAGGTACTACAGAGTCCAAGGAAGGAGGTAATGATATCAGACTGGGAAGAAGTCTTTCCAATGCAAAAATTTCATGATAGGTTTGCTACCTTCCTTAGGACTTCTATTACAAGACTCAAATATTGAAACATAAAAATAATACTGTTTTTCAATAGTGGATTCACTAGAAAATTCATATCTCTAACACAAGGGCAGTGTAAGAGTTAATCTCTGGAATTCTTTTTCCCAGAATTTTTGTCCAGAAGAGATAGAATATTAATGCTTTTCCAGAAATGAAAGAAACCTTTGTTGTTAATATGAGGTTTGATCTTTCTAAGTTGGTTCATATATCATCAGAATGTTATATATTTGTAACTTAAAAGAAAATAAGATCTGGATTGCTACTTTGGGCTGACCATAAATTTAGGTGCAGTGTTTTGTATTACAATATTAAACTTCTCTACCACAGGGAGTACAGCTGAGCAAAACTTGTTAAGTGAATAGCTCTTAAATCCTATCTAGACAAGACTCATCTTAAAGAGCAAAGGGTGTTCCCAGTGGAGAAGTCCCACAGCAAAATCTCTGGGTATGAGGAATGATAGTGATAAGAACATCATTAGTTGAAAGATGAACTTTAAAATAGCCTGATACAAATTAGTATAGATGGAATGGTATGGAGATCATTGAATAATTTAAAATCGAACCTACCTCCGATTTCTTTTATTGAATACTATTATGAGAAGCCTTTAATGTGGTTACTTTTTCTATTTTGTCAGCTGGTATGAGAATCTAATAACAAATTACAATCACAACTTACTCTGTAAAATAACAACTTTATCTTTTAAGTCCATGGAGTGTCACCTAATTATTTTTAATCATTAAAGTGATCCATGCATTCATTTCTCAACCTATTTTTCATCATTAAAATGGCTGGTACTTGTTAATTGACCATACCCTGTGTTCGTTTCCATTCCCATCTATTTATCTAGTAACAATATCTCCTAGACCTACCACATCGTATATCAGAAGGCTTATTGTGGTCAAGTTTGTGCTTGAAAATGCCCTGGTTGGGGTGGGGGAGGGGGAATGAACAAAGCCAACAACCTCAAACCCAAACCCAACCATCTGTGCTATTTGATGGGGCGTTCCTGACTCTGAGCATTAGTCCCAGCTGAGAGTTACCACAGAGTACAATTGTTTATGCTGTGCCACAGTGGAAAGCAGACAATACCACACAATCAAAGCCTTCACACTCAAACAGACATCACACTCTGTAATTATATTTGTCTGACAGATTATTATAATTGTACATGGCAGGTAGTGTAAGGCAGCTCTTTTTTGCAGCCTAAATAATGTGGCATATTCTGCGTACTCTAAATCAACCTTGCAGAAGGTAAATTATGAAAGCTAAATGCACGTTGAGTGTTTTTATTTACTCTTTCAGTTAGCATCTTATGTGGTGCTAGACAGCAAAAGAGCATTACCTTATTTTGCCTGATACTATTTCATTTAACACTTTGTTGTACAAAACTCCTTTCTGGCTGACAGCTTCTTTTATTTTGCCATACTCTGGGTAACACTAGCGATGATTAGATGGAATGCTTTTCCTCACATTCCCAACTGACCAGATCAGCCTGGGCTAAGTCAACAGAAGGATAAAATGCATTGCTTTGAAAAACAAACCTGCATGGTGGCTCACACTTGTAATTCCAGCATTTGGGAGGCTGAAACTGGAGGATCCGGGTTCTCGGCCAGCCTCAGCTGCTTAGTGAGGCACTCTGCAACTTAGTGAGACCTTGTTTCAAAATAAAGAATAATAATAATTAAAAAAAAGTAGGGCTGGGGCTGTAGCTTGGAGGTAGAATGCCCCCAGGTTCCATCCCCTGTACTGCAAAAAAAGAAAAACAAATATGAGTTATACAGCTGATTCAATGGTTTGTTTCCTCAAAAATGAGGATAAACCAACTTGGAAAAATAGCCATTCAGTTGCCTGCAGAATTTAAGAACTTTCTGGCAGCCTTTGGATGAAGAGACATGTCTTGTGGTAGAGTCTAACTGTACTCACCAAATCTGGTTCTTCTTTCTTACAAGCACATGGGAGGATTGCATTTTTTTTAACACCTTGCAGCTAGAAGAGTCCATTTTAACTAGTTTTTGCAATTGGTCGCAGGTGGAAATGACATCTATAATTTCCAGTACTAATATGTATTTGCCAATGCCAGGCCCTCTAGCACCCTCTTACTGTGTTTGGAACCAAGGACACCAAATGTTTCAGAATGAGCATCTACTGGAAGGTCACACTTCCATGTGCTTCCATCCCTGAGCGACTGAAGCTGACCTCTTGCTAGCTGGTTTTAGATAGGTACAGTGAACGAGAAACAAATCTTTACTGTGTTAAAACACTGAAATTTGGGCTTGATTTATTATTTCAGCATAATTTAGCCTCTTCTGACTGACACATAACTTTTATATTGTGTTTATGGTGACCATGTTTTACAGTTGATTTGTGAATGTTATATTACTTTTTCATAGTTTCTATGCTATAATTCTTTTGTTCCAAAAGTACAGATGATAAAATAATAAAAGCTACCATATATTGAGTGCTTGGAAAGTGCTACCATCATATGTTCTTTACTTTATGGCTAGTCCTCATAAAAATTTGCAAAATGAGATAACTCAGGTTAAAGCAGGTAAGTGATTCTCCAAGTCCACACACGATCACTATTCAACACCAGGCTTGCCAAGCTCCACACTGGTTTTATTTCACTATATTGGCCCATGTTATTTATTCCCTGAAATAGTGAAATGGATTAAAAACTAAAAGTATAAAAGATAAACATAAGAGATTATTATATTCCCCAACATTTTATATTTTACTTTGTTCTATTCATTTATTGTCTGGATTGATGTGTGGGGTTATATGCTGCATAAAGTTAATCTTAAATACCAAAACCATCAGAGCAAAGACTTCAGAAACTGTTAACCTAAACAGAAGGCACAAAACAGAAATAAATGCATTCAAATAAAATCTTGTGCTGTTTCAAATGATTGATCCAACCATATAGTTTTGTTAAGTGTGTCCATGAACTCCTTGGACATACTCTTAGTTAGGATGGAGGTCTGTTGTGATTTCTCTTGTTACAATTTCTTTCTGAACCAAGTTCTTTGGTTTTGAATACCTCTATGCCAGCCCTAAAAATGGATGCTAAAGCAGCAACTATATGAAATGAGTTTGACAAAGTCAGTTTCAAAAATTCCTAAGGAATCCATTCATGAGAGTTGCTGCTAGTGAAGTCTTTTCCAACATTTGCCTGATGAGAACATTTTCCAAATTTCTCCAATTTTTCTTTCTTTCTTTTTTTTTTGCGGACTGGGGATTGAACTCAGGGGCATCCTACCTCCGAGCTACACCCCCAGCCCTATTTTTTATTCTTTATTTTGAAACAGGGTCTCACTAAGTTGCAGAGTGCCTCACTAGGTAGCTGAGGCTGACCTCGAACCTGGATCCTCCAGTCTCAGTCTCCCAAATGCTAGGATTACAAGCCTATGCCACCATGCCCAGCTCCAAGTTTTCATATTCTAGTTTTTTTGTTCTTGTTTGGAGGATGACACTCACTGAGTTTTTAAAAAATGAATTTATTACTAATTCATGCACATAGACTGCCCTACCCCTAAATTGTTTCTGAGATAACATGACAAAGTATAAAACCCCTGACTCTGCCTTTGTGTATGCCCAGTTTGTGCCACCTGATATGAAGCTGCCCTAACCTCTCCAAGTGTCTTTTATGGGACCCCCAGCCTCACCTGATTAGATTAGCAATGGGCCTTTAATTTAAGGGTCCATAGGAACCTAGTTAGCTTGGATTTTGTCTGGCTGGAAAAGATAGTGTGGACTAGTCAGATTCATTTCTAGAAGCTGAGGATGGGAAAAATTAAAAATTAAAAAACTAAGCCAGTACCTCTGGTGACAAGAGCGGTAGAATTTATCTGACTGCTTGATTTGTGTTGAGAAGCAATTATTATAAACTTCATCCAAGAACTTCCTGCAACATGAAAATTACCAAGCTATTATAAAGTATGTTCTTACTGAGAGCACAGAGCTTTGAGACGGAGCAAAAATGTTCCATGGTGTATATAGTAGGAACTTATTCTGTGAGACATTAAATTACTTATGAAGACAACCTTTATTGCTTTGGGACTTAGGATCTGCTATGATATTACTAGACACAGAGAAAAAAAAACCCTACAGAGTTTGCCAGGAAAGAATCTGAGCAGATACCAGGTCTGTGACTTTCGGTGTGCTACTGTACAGTACAGTGACTATAAATAACAGTTTTGTACTATATATCTCAAAAAACTGAAAAAGGAAATTATGAATATTTTTGACATGAAGAAATGATAAACATTTGAGGAGATAAATATATTAAACCTGATTCAAGCAGCACACAATGTATGCATATGTTAAAACATCACATGATACCTCATTAGTATGTATAATTTTTATGTTATACATACTAATGGGATATCAGCTTAAATATTTAAATCAATGAATAAAAATCTCAGTACTTGGGTCAAAGTCAAATTTTCAGACCATTAATGAAAAAATGAAAGGCAGAGGGAGGGAGAGAGGAAGTGCTCTGCTCTCACAAGGAATTCTCGCATCATGGAGGCTGGAAGCTAGAGAACCAGCAAGCAAGGGGATTCAAAGATGAAAGCACCGTCCCCAAGACCACACTCCTCCAGGCACACTCCACTGCCTGCGTTACCACCCAGTAAATCCATTATAATGAAATTATCCACCGATGAGATTACAACCCTCAAGACCTACTTATATCAATTCTGAACGTTAATTCATGAGCTCTTCAGGGGACATTCTATATCTGATCATAACAAGCACAGAGCAAATAATAAATGTGACATTTAAAAAAAATGTACTGAACAAGGTAACCTCTAATGCCACCTCCCAATTCTAACGATCTGTATTTTCAGTTAGACCTGGCTACTTAAGATGTGATTGCTGATGGTTGTCTTGAAGAAAGGGGGGCACCAACATTTAGTAGTATGACTCTTTGAGGGTGGGATCATTATAGAACTGAGAAAAAACATGTTCTCAGTCTTTAAGGCCTCACATCCAGGCTGAAAAAAGGCAGGTGAATAAGTAAAACATATTCTCATACATATGTAACAACACTATCTATATCCAAATACACTTTCCATGGGGGAATGGCATGCTGTTGAGAAGGAACTCTTTGGAAAGCTGCTTTTTCTTCTAACCATTTGGGGAAGATTTTTGAGGCCAGCTTTGAGTGTTCTTTGAAGTACTTCGTAGGAGAAGGTCATTGTATAGACTTATGGAAGTTCGGGAGGGTATTTGAAAGCTAGGAGATGAAATGGATGGAGCTTTACATTTAGAGCTGAATTCATGAAGAACAGTAAAGGTAGACACATATAAATTGAAATGATGGGAAAAAATGAATGAAAATTTGCTTGAGAATACACAGAGGAGGTATTGATGGATCTTAATGGACAGGTCCTAAAACTTCATGGGGGAGTTGATGGGACTCTGGGAGATTATTTATATCACTGTTCATTTGTCTGTCTCATTTATCAGCAGGAGCCTCTTCCATTACTGCCAAGGGTCGCAGGAGTACAGGAATGCGTGGGGATTTCACTCTGGTTGGTCAAGGGAGATTCATTAGAAGTTCTCATTACCAATTAGTTGGTCAACAAGCTAAAAATGGCCTACATAACATTCAGAAGTAGAGTAACATCCTTTATATGGCATAAATTAAGTATTGCTTCTGATATTTGAGGAAAATTTAGGAAGAACATAAGCATTTCTTTGTATCTTTGGCTTTGAAGCCATAGCCAGTGGCAATGCTTAACTATTTCTGTCTTGGCATATGACAAGTTATACAGTAGCTGCTCAATAACTATTTGTTGACTCAACAATAAATGAGAATTATTTTTGGATTAGGTGGAAGTAATTCAGCAGTGCTTCTGAACAGTGTATATTATTTCATATCATATTTAGGCATGATATTGCCTAATAAATAAATATATATGAAATGTTTATCTAGAATTATTAAAGGAAGATGTCAATTGGTATAGATGCAGTTATATTTATGGAGTTTATTTGGAGCCAAAAGGAGTCTGCGTATGTCTATATGTAATGCTTCCTTAAAATTAAACAGAAGTCCATGGAGAAGTCTGAGTTAGTAAATGCAAGTGCATATCAAAAGATATTTTGTAGGCTCCAAATAAACTCCATAAAAATAACTGCCATCCCTCAGGAGACCTACAAAATATCTTTTGAGGAGTGAGGGATGGCAGATTTTGGTATTCAAAAGGAACTTACTAGAGCATAAATTCATCACCATGTTAATAAGGGTGTGAAGGCACCTAAATGTCCAACCATAGGCAACATAGTTTTCCTTAATGGAGTACTACGCAGCTACTAAAGCTGCATAGTACTGGATAATATTTAATCACATGGAAAGATGTTAACAAGACGTTAAGTGAAAAGAGCAACTTAGAAATCAGTACGTGCTAGATTAACCTATTAAATATGCATATTAGAAGCCCATAAGGAGATCTAAAATCAGTAACAAGGATCATTTCTGGGAGATAGAACTATAGATTTCTTCATGCTTGCATGTATTTCCTATTTTTAAAAAACAATGGATCCATGTTTTAAAAATTCTATTAAAGTATTTTATAAAATAAAGGACAGAACTAGAAGGACCAGCTGACTTGACACACTACTCTATTTCCGCTTTTGAACTCAACGTCAACTTCCAGATATTTCTGAACTTGGATTGACCTATGCCAGTGATTCTCCTCTTGACTGTGTATAGATTCATTGTGTCTTGCTGTTTTAATATAGCCATTGCCTACATAGCCCAGGATGGTGCTTCAAAACCAGATTTATGAACTAGAAACCACATCTCCTTTTAGGTACCTGAGCATATTTTTTGGTTACCATGAGTATTCATGAATATAGCTCATAGTTGTCCCACACTGCCCCAAGGGTTTCAACAGGACAAAGGCAGTTTCTGGAATGCTCAAGGTCACATGATCTGTGAGACCCTTACTGCTGGATGGCCTGAAAGACTGAAGGTCAGAAAAAAGACTTACAATGACTCATTTCAGAATTGACCAGGGCCTACAGAAAGGTCAAATTAGGCTACTTAGCATTTTAAAGAAAGTGATTTGATTTGTTTGCTTAATACAGTGTAAGTACCTCTGTCAACACATATAGTGTTTTAACATTATGAGCTTATTAAAATAGTAAATCTGTGGAGAACTTTCAAATCTTCACACAATTATGCTTGAACCTAATGCACAAGTGGAAATAGGCGATGGTAATAACATCAGACAACACTGGAGACAATTTCTCAGCCTGCAGGTACAAAAAAGCATTGCTGATTGCCCAAGCTTTGTGCCAGCTCCTTTTTATCTGTCTGCTTGCTGTTTTTCATTCAAATTATAACACCTTTTCCTGAAAGATAAATTAACAGGGTTTTTTTTTTTTTTTTTTTTTTTTTAGTTTTAAGTTTAGATCCTTCGAAAGGCTTAACATAAAGTAGCGTCATTAGGCTTTGGTAAGAGGCCAAATTTAGGCAAAGCAGATACAAAAATACTTCATGTAAAATAAAAATCAAATACGGGATGCATGCATGGAGCTGCCTGATTACTGTATTTCTGAGGGCCTGCAGGTTTGTTTTAATTTCTTCCTGCATTCATGAATCCTTATTTTAATTTTTTTTGGAGTTCTTTCTCTTACTGTGGGGGCTTGCATTTTGCTTTAATTTCCCCTTCCTGCTTTTTTTAATGAGGAAATTAAATTTTTTTTCTTATCACTGACTAGGACATTTTTTGGGGGGAAGGTTAAATGTGTCCTTATATTCTTGAGTAATCATTAATTGACATAAGACAGAAGTCACATCTTCTCGGCTTTGAAAAAGTATGGATGATCTGCTTGGTTTGCAGGTAGAAAATGGAGACTACAAGAGGAATAATGACTATCTGGAGCTCAATGATCCTCATTTCAAGGCCCACAAAATCCCACCAGCAATTACTTGTGAACGGATCTGGAGTGGGGAGGCGGGAGGCAATTCTCAGAGGAGAGCATCACATTGCTTTCCCAACTTTGTGGTTGGATACCTGTTATTTGCCAAGGTTGAGAGAGCTCTACCTGTGAAGTAACAATTATTATTAAATAGCTGCTGTGTGCAGTCACTGAGGATATATATGCAAGATGCACGGTCCTACTTTCAAATTCATATGAAATTCCATACTACTAGAGATTTACAGATTGTTTGATCTTCACAATAACCCTAAAATGTAGTTAAAGCAGATATGATGATTTTCAACTTGTAGATGATAAAGTTGGCTTCAGAGAGGGAACTTGTTCAGAATCATACAGTTAGTAAGTAGCAGAGGAGGTCTGATGTCAAATCGCCTGATTTGGGGTATAGATAGTTTAATGGTTCTCACCTAGGGTGGGGTAGGAATTAGAATTGATGAGGAAACACCTATAAATGTTCATTGCTGACGTCTTCCTGTGTTCTGGCCTGTACTCTTAGTGTTTCTGGATCTATCCTTTCTCTACATGTATGTGATTATGCAAAAAGGCAGAATGAGGTGGGTAGGAGGGTGAGCTCATGAATATAAATATTTACATGTGCATATCTGTTCAGGTGGGCTTGACATTCCTATTTTACACTATGGATCCTACCAATTAAGAAGGCTTGGGAGGCTGATACAGGAGGATTGAAGGTTCAGGTCAGCCTCAGCAATTTAGTGAGAACCTCAGCAATTTAGTGAGACCTTATTTCAAACTAAAGAAAATAAAAATAGTGCTGGGGGGTCGAATACCTCAGAGGTCGAATGCCCCTGGGTTCTATCCCTAGCAACCCTCCTCCACCACACACATGCAGAAGCGCTGGGGTAAATATTTGCAAGAGGAGTAAGCAAGTGAAGGCAGGCACCATTAGAGTCACCTGGGTAACAGGAAATAAGAATGCCACAAATTCATGAATCAAAAATACCATTTCTCCTGGGCGTGGTGGCGCACACTTGTAATCCCAGCATTCGGGAGGCTGAGACCGGAGGATCCGGGTTTGAGGCCAGCCTCAGCTACCTAGTGAGGCACTCCTCAACTTAGTGAGACCCTATTTCAAAATAAAGAATAAAAAATAGGGCTGGGGGTATAGCTCGGAGGTAGAATGCCCCTGGGTTCAATCCCTAGTACCACAAAAAAAAAAAAAAAAAAAAAAAAAAAAAAAATATATATATATATATATATATATTTCTAACTCAGGTTTTCAGGAATATATTTTAGATCAGGCTGGGCCTTAATGATGGCCAATAGAAAAAGAGGATTCAGAAAGTGCCTCAGACTAAGTCTGGAGAGCCTGGGCCTTATGTATCTTCTGAGGCCCACCTTTGCTCGCTGTTAGACCTTAGGCAAGTGTCACAACCCCTCTGAGGTTCAGTGTTCTAATTCTTGAAGTTGGGTTAATGCTGTCGGGATTAAATGAGAAACAAACCTAAGTGCCTAGTTTAGTGCCTGATTCTATAGCACCCCTCCACAAAGAGGGGCTCCCTTGCCCTTCCCTCAATCCTACACAAATGAGCTTTTCCTACTTCTAGGAGAACTTTATACTCTTCCCATCTTAACAGGTCCATCTTCATCTCATCTATGGAATTCTGTCATCCTTTAAGGCCTCTGCTAGTAGGTGCCACCTCCAAGAAGTCTCAGCTCCATGATTCTCTTCCTGTGATGGATTTTGTCCTTTCTGAATCCTGGCCCTTGCTCTCAGCCTACTTAGTCCAGAGTTTCATTCTCCCCCACTGTTTCCCTTCTCATCTCTACCTCCCTGCAATCCCAGGCACAAGTCTTTGTTTTTATTAGGATCTGAACAAATTCTGGGTGAATGGAATTCAAGAGTCTTGGTGTTTCCTCTGAGTCTGGCATGAGCAGGCCCCCATGTTAGGTCCCTGGAGTTGGAGACTCACTCCAATCACTTAGGATTTTTCTCTAATCTGGAACAGTTACAACTAATCGGATTTAAAGCGGACTGAACACTTTTATTATAGCCTGCCAGAGGTATGCATTAAAATTTAACACTGTTTCCTCTTTGAACAGAAAGAAAGTACTTATGGTGTGATTATATAGGATTAGAATTTTTCATTAAAAAGGGTTTTAAACACTTCGGCAAGTAAAAGGCAGAATCCTATTTAATGAGTTTTTAAAGGTAGCGAAAGTAAGCAAAGTTTAACAGACTCCCCCCCCCCCAACATAAAACCTCTCTTTCACTGCCATGTGCCTGCACCAATCATGGCCTTAGGACTTGGAAGGGGTTTCTAGTCGCACAGAGCAACAGAGGACAGAGCCCGCTACAAAACGAACGAGGCGTATACAGAAATCTAAGAGCAGAGGGGAAGGAGTCACAGTCCTGTGTTGGAATTTCTGAATTAGAACATGATTTTATGAACTTCACACTTTGAATGGAGGGAGGTGCTTTGTTTATTTTTAATATATTGTTATTGGGGCATTATAGTCTCACATCATAATGTAAATCATGTTGATAGTGACATACATGCATATAGCCCTTGGGCTTTCCCCCAGCTGAGAGAGGTTCTTTGTAACCTGTGATCATTGGAAAAGGCTTACAGCCAGCACTCCTGAAGACAGTCAGAGGTCTAGGGAGCTGAAGGCGGTCACTGAGGTTTGAAGTCATTGGCTACTGTGGCTCACAGTAGACATGGGTGTTGGTGACCTCCCTGTGGGGCATAGCTCTCATGAAGGTTGGCAGATGTGGAGCCATTTAATACTGCCCCGATGGCTGCATGCAAACGCAGAATCTGCAGAATACAAAACCTGGTGCTCTGAAAACAGGAAATCTGGCCAAAATATTTAACCAAGTAATTTTATCACTGTCTTTGAAATGGCTATGGTATGCATTTTACTTGGGTTCAGGAGCACATGTATATCAAATAAAGGGCTGGGGCTGAAATAAATCTGCCTCAGATCTGTTTACCCAGTGAGATCTAAAGAGCCAATTTTCTAAGCATTTCAGAAAAGGGAGTTGTTGGAATTGGAACAAGGCGGCCGAGCGGTAATGGTTTAAGTTTTCTCTGATGTGAACTTTGATAGAAATATAGTGGCTATTGGAAATGTTGTGTGTACATTCTCATTTATGGCTAATTAGAAGTGTTTTTGTGACTGGATTTGGGGAAATGTGTCGTGGGTGTTAGCACGCTGTATTGCACAGTTAATAAGAATTGGCACCAAAGTCACATGGATCATACTTGGAAGCAAACTTTGATGAAGACACAGTTTCAGAATTGTTGTGTATACGTTCTCATTTATAACTAATTAAAAGTATTTTTTATCTGGTATCTAGGAAATGTGTCATAAATGTCAGCAAAATGTATTACACCAACAGTTGCATCTCAATTAAGAAAAAATACTTCACCAACCTGAACTTGCATGCTTCTTGAAGAATTGGGTGATCAGAAAGTCAGGAAGAGAATTCTTCAGGCCAGGCAAGATGCCTCGGGGCAGGGGGGAGTTCTCCAGGCTTACCCCACCCACATCTAGGAGGAACTTCTGGGACCTTTTTGTTACCTTTATTTTCTCCTATTCTTCCTCCTTTCTTTGTTTCTCTTTCCCCTGTTCCCTCCCTCTTTTCCTCCCTGTTCTTTTCCCTCTGCTGTTCTATTTTTCTTACTCAAAAGTAGAAACTACTTTCCTTGAGTAATAGAATGATCATGTATGGTCTCCCAGGCCATGACTCCCAACAAAGGCTGTCTTCTCTCCTTGACTAGACAAAGATTGTAGCATTTGAGTCCTTTGGCTATTTTCTCTTTACAATCAATTATAAAGAAATTACAATAGCTAACCTTTACATAGCATTTACTATGTGCCAGGGCACCATCCTGAAAGCTTTACCTGTATTTCTCATTTATTTTTTTTTTTATAATTTTCCCTTTTTTTAATAGCCCAAAAAGATAGGTACTATATTATTATTGTTGTTGTTGTTATTATTATTATCTCTACTTTACACACAGGGAAATTGAAGACCAAAGAAATGAAATAATTTACCTAAGTTCACACAATCATTAGTGACAGAGCTAAGCTTTAAATGTGGTCATCTGGCTCCAGAGTTTGTGCTCTCAAGCACTTCGAGGTTTTTTTGCCTCTTTGTTTTTGTTTTATTATATTTATTTTTTTAAATGTTTTTCTGGCCGGGCGTGGTGGCGCACGCTTGTAATCCCAGCATTCGGGAGGCTGAGACCAGAGGATCCAGGTTCGCGGCCAGCCTCAGCTGCCTAGTGAGGCACTCTGCAACTTAGCGAGACCCGGTTTCAAAATAAAGAATAAAAAATAGGGCTGGGGGTGTAGCTCGGAGGTAGAATGCCCCTGAGTTCAATCCCCAGTACCGCAAAAAAAAAAAAAAAAAAGTTTTTCTGATGAGTTAATCAATATCTATTTTAAAATTTAAAACAAGAAAAGTATGAGGAAGAAAGTATAAGTCTGCCTGGTATCCCAGACCCCAGAGGTAAGTGCCAGTAGCATGCTGGTGCCTGTTTTTCATTCATGTTCTTCACATATGTATGATTTCACATGAATGGAATAATGGAATCATGTCATACATGTGGGCAGTTTTGAGTATCTCTTCCTTTTACTCATTTCCCTTTCTCCATTCTTTCATCCATATCTACATTTGTTGGTGTGCTTATTTGTACTAGGGATAGAATCCAAGAACATTCTACCTTTTAGCTAACCCCAGGCTCCTCCCCCTTTTAAAAAAATTGTTTTGAAATAGGATCTTGCTAAGTTGCTTTGCTTAGGCTGGCCTAAAACCTGCGATCTTCTTGTCTCAGCCTCCCAAGTACTGAGATTACAGGTGTGTTCCACTTCGCCAGGCCACACCTCTGTTTTTAACAAACTAGTAACACATCCTTTTTAAAAAGCTAATATAGGAGTAAAAATAAATGCTTACATATAAAAATTTAGAAATAAGTATATTAATATAAGATACAGAACTTTGGGGAATCTTTTGTTTTCTTTTAAAAAAATGGGATCATATTATATATCCTACTCTGCATGTTTTCTCACAGAATCATGCAAATTTCTCATGTCAACTGGATTAATTTACTCAGTTTTTTCAATAGTTTCATGATATTTCATTGTATGGTCAATTATATATACTCCAATAATAAAACCCTGCCTACTTAATACTGTTCTGTAGATAGTGTTTTAACCTGGTTTTCTTTCTACTAGGGGAGAGGCTTTTATCCTCTGGTTATATCCCTGTGGGTCAAGACTTGCTCCATAGGGTAGTCATACTTCATGATACAGTCTGCGCATGTGCACACAGGCGTTGCTCTCTCCCCAAACTGGGATCAGGTGCAAAGACATCTGGGTGGAAGGTGTGGAATTCTGGCGCCATTTAGGCAGGTGTGTGCAGGCTCCCCCAGCTAGGCTGGTTGAAGCAACAGTGGTTGGAGTAAGAAGCGGACCAAGCTTGGGCATGGTGGTGCATGCCTGTAATCCCAGTACTTGGGAGGCTGAGACAAGAAGATTGCAGGTTCAAAGCCAGTCTTATCAATTAGTGAGAACCTCTCTCTCTCTCTCTCTCTCTCTCTCTCTCTCTGTCACACACACACACACACACACACACACACACACACACACACACACACTCCCCAAAAGGACAGGAGGCATCTGATATTTGATATAGAGAGTAACCCATGCTTTCCTCTGGCTTTCTTCATCCTGGGGATACACAGTTTTTAAAGGAAAAACAAGCCCATATCCTTTGCTGTGACAATAACAAGGATAACAGTGTCCCTCTGTGCCGAGTGTCCTAAGCAGAACCTCCCCAGTCCTCACGTGGGGTAGATGTTTCTCCTAGGAGGAAAATGAGGTCCAGAGAGATAACGGGGAAACACCACTGTACGGTTCTCTGTATTCCCAGTGTTTAGCACAATGCTCGGCACTTAACGGATATTCAATCTATACTTTAAAAGGAATGTTGTCCAGGTCACTTGTGTCAAATCATACACCCAATACATGGCAGATCTGGGCATCAAACCCCAACTATCTGAAGTGTCAGTGTCTTCTGTTAAACCTTTAACAGTTAAACTGTTAAACCTTTAACCTGGGGCTTTTTATTTATCTCCTTTCCATGAAAGTATATTATGGATTGGCACATAAACTAAATTTTCCAAAACTGTGCATTATGTTTCCAAAATATACTTTCTTCTCAGTCAGTCATTTAAACTAGCATACACACTAAGCCACATATAATTAAATAGAAGAATGAAATTATATTTGGAAACTAGTAACTAAAGGAGCCTACCTCTATGTCTTTTACCCTAATTATTAGGCCTTAACACTAAAGACTGTGTTTCCTTATCCACCTGGGAGCAGGGCTTTCTATGTGTTTCTTCTGAAGTAAAGAGATTTACCTTCTTGCTGTTGAAAATAACATGATAACTGAGGAAACTAAAAAGAAAAACAGAGCGTGGGTTCAGCGCTTAGCTTAGGCCTGGGCTCCAACTGGTCCAGTGAATTGTGAGACGCTAAGATACCAAAGGATTAATCTTTCATTAACAATGCGTAATCAATTGGGGAGACTTGCCCTGCAGGACAGCACACTCGTGATTGTCTTGAAGAAATGGTCTCAAGTCACAAATTAGGAGCTGTTTGGAGAAGGCAGCATGTTCTTTCTTATGCCTCAGTTCATGGAGTTAGGTCAGACAGCCTAGCTTCACCTGCGAATGCAGACCTAAGGTCCGGGAGCCAAGACTACTGAATGATTTACCCCATGGACCTGCATCTGTGGCTGTGTAACCTGCTACCACGAAATAGCTGCCTTTCTATAAGATCTCGCAATTTGGGTGGCCAGGAATTCAGGCAATTTTGTTCCATGTCCTTTAATTGGCATCCATTGGCGTATGGCTGGTGTCTGGTCTGGAGGGTTTTTTTTTGCAGTACTGGGGATTGAACTCAGGGGCATTCTACCTCCGAGCTATACCCCCAGCCCTATTTTTTATTCTTTATTTTGAAACCAAGTCTCACTAAGTTTTGGAGTGCCTCACTAGGTAGCTGAGGCTGGCCTCGAACCTGGATCCTCTGGTCTCAGTCTCCTGAATGCTGGGATTACAAGTGTGTGCCACCACGCCCCCGGCTAGGTCTGGAGGGTTTAAGACAGCTCTACTTCCATGTCTGGTCCTATAACACACTCTGCTGGGCCCCTCCCCTTCCCATAGTGTCCTAAGGCCTCCCCCTGTGCTGGTCTCTCCAGCAGGGTGACTGGACTTCTTCCATGTGGGTTATAAGTAGAAGTGGATGCGGCCAGAGTCTTAAAGTCTATGCCCACAGATGGACCCAACATTACTTTCAGTGTATTCTACTGGTCAGATCAGTTACAGAGCCCATCCAGACTCACAGGGAGGGGACAGAGATCCCAGCTCTTGACAGAGACATGTCAAAGAACAAAGGTATTTAATCTGCTTGACTCTACTTTTGCCCCCAGTGTTAAGATGCAGGAAGATGGAAGAAGGAAAGTGTTAACCAAAATGGTCCCAGACAGATGGCTTCTCACCTGGTCAGCCTCAGCCTGGAGGGCAGAGTGGGGGACTTAGGTAGGAAGGCCAGCAGGAGGAGGAGACTACTTAGCTTGAGAGATAAAGTGCCCCAGAGCACGTTGTCAGCCTCCTGTTTCACTGGCCTCTGTGATAAAGGATGGAGAGAGAGCTGAGATTCCCCAAGGCCAGAAGGCTGTGGTCCATTTCTTCACCTGAAGGTCACTGTGTGCTGGCGAACAGGAGGGTGACCATAGGCGCCTCCTGCCTCAAAGTGGTGGGAGCCCTGAGCTTCCTCATCCGAGGAGGAATTGTTCCATGGCGAGAGCATGAAGATACCAGTTGCTTTCCTCTTCTTAAGAGAAAAAATGGAATTGGGGATGAATTCTACTATTTTGCATCAAGAGCAGTTTGTGACAAAAGATACAAACTTAGGACAGAGGATGGTATTAATTTAAGCCAAAGATATCATCTCAGTATGATTGATGCTAAAAAATGTCAACTCCCAATTTTCTGATAAAGCACCTATTTATGATGGGAGTGGGGGTTAGAATGTGGGGGTTGGACTGCCTGGGCTTGCATTCTAGCTCTCATACTTAGAGCAGTGTGATATTGAACTTTCCTTCCTCTGTGAAATGGGAGTAGTAGTAATAATACTCGTAACTAATGGTAATAATAAATACTCTCTCATAGGAGAAGTATGTGAGGATTAAATGAAATCCCTTAAGGCTATGCCCTGTGCTCATTAAGTGGCCAATCCGCAGAAAGTGTTCAATAAATGTCAGCTTTTATCACTGTTATTATAGCAACGACCCCCATCCTGGAGGTGGAACACAAGGTCACTGGGGGCCTAAAGAATGGGAGGGGCTGAAACTCAAGTAAGACTTCTCATTCCTCTCTCTCTGCTTCCGTCCACTGGGGTATAATGTGATCTATAAACTCTTCTGTCTGTTGACATGCCAGCAAATGATATGTCTCTCTGATCTACTTAGGTTTTCCAGCTTAATGTAAGGGCCCAGGTGCTGGCAGCTCAGAGCAGAGAGAGAGAGTGAGCTGGGGGCCAGGGGCTCTCCTGGCCTTGACAAACCACCGCATACTCTAATAAATAAAGCATTTACTCAGAGGGTCTGAGAGCTGGGGAGCCGCGTTGCGTGCAAATCCAGATCAGTGGCTGGGCTTCTCCCAGGTTGAAGTTAATCATAGCTGACATGTTAGAGTAAAACTACTTTATAAAATCAATATTAAATTTACAACCTTTGACATCCTAGGACATCAAAGATAAAGGGGAAATAAGGCATGGAATAAACAGTCCTCCAGCTATGCCAGCTGCTCAAGGAGGCTGGGAGCTGTGGGAAACCCAGAGCCCAAATCCTACAGTGTTAGTCTTGTTTTTGTACCAATGTATTGACGACAATAAAAACATTAAAAAAAAATCACACATGCAGAGAAGATAGGAAAGCAACAAGGAGAGACCCTGACTCATTCCAGAGAGGAATGATTTGATTCCTTCTGTGGTGATGAGGCTGGATTTCCCTGAACAGAGGTCAGCTGAAGTCACAGGGCCAGCATCATTTCAGAGGGCTGGCGAATCCCCTGCTGAAGACCCTAACCCATCTGGCCAGGGACCTTGCTCTAATGAAGTCCATTCTCCCTGTGTTCTCAGAGACCCAAACACAGAGGAAGGGGACAACTGGAAGCAGAATAAAACTTCGACTGTCACCACCAGGTGAGAGTGTGTTGTGCTGAGTGCTTCTCAGGGGGACTGGCTCTCAGCCGCTCTGGCCTGGGGTGGGATTCTTACCTCTGGAAAGCAGACAGACTTTAATGTTGCCCTACAGAAGCTGGATTGCCTTGGTCCTGCAGGAGGAGTGGGCCCGGAACATCCTCTAGCACCTGACATTGGAAAGATGAAGAAGGACTTCTATGTCCCTTGCATCCAGAAGTGTTTTGTTCCAACAATTATTCAGAGAACTGTGTCACTTCAGCAGGGTCTGAGCACCTTGAGATCATCGTGTAAACTAGCAAGTGCTCTAGGATGGGGGAAATGGAAGAGGTCACACCTGGTGGTTTTACTGGTGTACATAGACCCTCCCCTAGTGAGTTCTGTAGATCTTTTGGGAAAAGAGCTTGAATTTATTTCCTGGCTCACCTGCCCTTGATGTTGTGAGTCTGAACTTATCAAAATAGGTGTTTCTTTTTCAATGTTTCTATGAAAGCTTTAAGTGGAGGGGCAGCTGTTCTGTTCCTACTCTCCACACCACCGGCCTGCTCATCCCCTTCTATTCCCCCAACCCTTGACTCCGCTGGTCCCTGTCTCCTGTTTAACCTCCTAAAGAAGTTGATTTGATCCTCTTTGCTTTGTGGGCATAATGATATTTTTGTCTGGGCTTTGGGTTTTGTATAGTTGCATGAGCAGAGACCAATGCCTTAAGCCAAGCCTATCCATCACAGTCAGTGGCCATCTGTTCCCTGAATGCAAAACTAGACACAAATAAGTTTCTCCATTTAAAGTTTTACAGAAACCAACTGACCTGCAGAGCAAGCAGGTCAAAGATTAGGAAATCCACAACTGTTGGCAGATCTTGCAGATGTATGTGGTGCATTGAGGCCTGAGGTGTAATATTTGAGGAAAACCAATGCCTATCTGAGCCTGGTGTGTGTAGAAAGTGGAAAATTACCCCAGGTATATAAAACGATTTTGCTTCTTTGATTAGGATGTGAACTTTGTGAGTTCCTAGAGTAGCGTCTGGCACATAGAATGACCTTACTATTATCAGTGGATAAATAACTTAGTTTCCTAGATGAGTTATGGGAGGAAAATTACACTTGTTTAAGGTTTAATCTGCCCGTGCCAAGCACTGTGGTAAACCCTATCCTTATATTTTCTTACAACTTTGCTGCTATATAACAAATCAACATACATGTAGTAGCCTAAAACAACACATATTTTTAATCTTATGGTTCTATATGTGCAAAGTGTGATGCAGATCTCACTGGGCTAAAATCACAGTGTCATCAGGGCCATGTTTCTTCTTGGAGACTCTCCAGGAGAATTTGTTTCCTTCCCTTTCCGGCTCCCAGAAGACACCTGTATTCCTTGGCTCACAGCCCCTTCCCAGTCTTCAGAGCCAGCATGAGTTTTTCTCTTGCTGCTACCCTCTCTCTGTTTCTTGCTGCATTGTCACTGCTCTTCAGCCTGGAAAGGATCTCTACTTTTAAAGGCTGATGCCATTAGATTAGGACCCAGATACTCTTCCCATCTCAGAGTTCATACCCTGCAAAGTTTCATTGGCCATGTTGAGTAATATTGTCACAGTTTGCAAGGAGTAGGGTGTGGGTGTTTTCGGGGGGGGGGGCTCTCATTCTGCCTTCCACAACTTTTGTAAGGTGGCTATTAATTTCATCACAGAGAAAAGGAAAGAGAGTCTCAGAGCAGCAGGTAAGGAACTTGCTGCAGATCAAACATGATGTCACAGGGTTGAGACTCCAGCTCAGGCCCTCTGTCTTCAAGGCCAGACCTTTTCCACAGTGCCAGGCTGCTTCTAGACATAACAGCACTTGCTGGACAGGTGAAAGCTAGAATGGAAACTGGAGGAAGAATTGTTCTCACATGAGGCAAGGCAGAGAGTCAGGAGATCAAATTCCAGAAGAAATGTCTCCCTGGAAGAAGAAATGATTTGCATTTGAATAAATTCAGTCTTCTGAGGAGAAAGTTATTTAAGGGGGCAGAGAATCAAGTCCCTGACTTAGATAGGTGCCATCTTCTCTGAGGGACCTTGGAGACCCTAAAGATGCTATGCTCTATTCTCTCCCGGACCTAGTTGGAAAGAGATTTAGCAAGAGAGTTCCTTTTAAGCTGTGGGGACACAGTGTGCTACCCCTTCCATATAACCCAAAGGCATATATGGGACCTTTGGTTTTTTTAGTTTTTTGAACTGATAAGAAGCTGATCACATTGGTATTTGTTGGCATGTTATGGTGAGATAAATTTGTGTTGTTGCTGTTTGTTTTGGTGGCCTTTGTGTCACTACATCAGTGACCCAAGTCTTGAGATATTCTTGGTCATGGAGCCTCGCAGGCACCAAGTTAGTTACTGTCTATTCTGTCTGCTCGAAGAGAATAGTGCATGTGGGTAATAAAAATATGAAAAAAAGACTGGTGGAAAACTCAAAAGAAAAACCTAGTTTGGGGTATTTGCTTGTAACATGACACCATTTGGGAATATACTTGATTCCATCAAGAAGGGTGGTTTGGAGAATTGGGTTTGATGGAGGCCTCTGTCAGACATTAGGAAGGGACTGTCCTAATAGCTGATGTTCAACCTTTTTTCTTATTTTATAAGGACAAAAAAATAAAACCAACCTTCCTGAGTTTCATTCTCTGGTGCTAATAGAATGGCAATGACATACCACAAAAAATAAGGACATGATTTGTGAGTGAACCAGATGGTTCTCATCTCATCTCATTGAATTGTTATCTTTTGAAGAGCTCCTTTCTGTGGCTTACAAAGAGAATGTAATCACGTTAGAAATCTCCGGAGAGTTGCGTAATGAACCCTACTTACATTGTGTTGACACTAATAGTAACTATAACCATGATCTTCAAATCCCCATGTAGGAGGCAGGTTTACTGAAATTATAGCATGGACCAGTAATTCATTTAAAAATATACTTTTAAAAAATGAGCTTTATGCTGACCAAAAGCCCACTTAAACCAGTTCTACTTACAAATATGAGACGCCATATTCATAATGAAACTGGGTGAAGTGTAACTCAAGAAAGAAAATAACATTTTGCTAACAAGTTTTGCCCAGTTTAATTTCATATCAAATTAAGAAACCAAGTAAACTAAACATTTATATGACTGACTCATACTGTGAAAAAAATGTGATCACAGCTTCATATCACAAAACTATTACGTTCTGTTCAAGTAATTTCCTCTCAGCATTTCCTTTCCTCATTTAAGGTTTCCTTCTTCACCAAAAAGCATCAAATTAGGAAGCTTAAATGACTGAAGTATTAACACTCCCAGGGGGAAAAAATGATTGCCTTTCAGAATGGGGAAAAACACCTCACCATCCTACCTTACCAACGTAAATAGTGACAAAGAAGCCGGCGTAGAGGGTTTTTTTTTTTTTTCCCATTGTTGTTATGTTCTTGTCTAATAGTTTGATTTTTTGATTTCAAGTTTCTTCAAAATGAATTCTTTAAAATCATTTCCAGCAGTGTGCAATTTAGCAAATGGAGAGAACAAAATGGCCAGACGATTTTATCTTGGAAGACTGGGTTTAGACTAGTGGGTTTGTATTGAAGTAACTTTTGCTGTTTCGAATATGATAAATTATAATTCGCATATGGTTCAATTAGCATTCCTGTGAATAAATCTAACATTTTCCTCTATGCAATCTTTGTTTAATTTTGGGTCTGCCTAGCTGCTCTGTTCAGATAAAACTGGAAATTGGAAATTTTACCTATCTTTTCAAATTTTATATTTATTTATACACACATGAGGCAATATGTTAGGTGAAGCTGATGTATGTTAAGGTGGCAACTGTGTCATGATACCCTCTCCTGGAAGAGGCCTAGAAAACCTTTTCCTCTGAGTTTGGACAGTTTCCATGCTCATAATTCAGTGCTCTAGGAGGCTGCTGTGAATTAGTGGGAATAGGCATTTAAGTCAAAATCATCATTAGGGGTTGGTTATAAAACAGAACATGCTTTAGATCTTTTTAGCAGAAAGGGATGCACTAAAGAGAATTAGGTGCTTATGAAATTCTTAGGAGAGCTGGGAGAGTGTGACAGGTCTGACCTTCAGGAATGATTACCAGATTAAACCAGAACTGAGACCCTCCAGGACTGTCAGCTGCTATCCTCAGGAATGCGAGGAGTCAAGAGGCTCAGATGGACAGTTCTGTATTTCCAGAACACAATGCTGTAGTTGCAATCCAGGGAGAGATCAGAAATCTGGGATCAGGAAGCTGCCACTAGCATCCCTGCCATTCAGTGGGCAGGAAGCTGGTGATTAGACAGAGGTTACTGCCTCTTGACACCTAGAAAGCTGGAAACTCACCCTGGGCAACAAAGCAGAAAAGCCTCAGGCTTCAAAACTGTTGTTTAAATTTAATCGAGGGACTCTAATTGACACCCAGACTTCTGGCTTTAAGGAAGCCTGGGAGATAGTTCTCAGCCCAGGAAAGTGTAAAGTCAGAATGTATATTGAAGGCATATCTGTGGCAAAATTTCTTGGCCCTGTCTGACCTGCCTGGAGTCTAGCTGGAGGAAGATGCCAAGGAGGATTGAAAAGGCTGGCTGAGAAGGTATCCTAAGATTCTAGAGGATTTGGACCCTAACTTCTACTTAGACGATGCAAAGAAAGATCATTCTAGCTTCTCACCTTTCATTTCTCCTTTCTCTTCAACAATGCGTTTTGCTCAGGAAATCTAAACTTGATTTTAGATTTTGAGCAATTTGATAAGACTGGGATACTAAGATTTTTGCATCTGCTGACCCTGTCTTTCCTTCTCACAAGAAAGGAGGGTACATCTTATCTTTCATCTGCTTCTTACCTGAATTAATAGGAACCAGATCTGTATGTCTCCTGTGGCCACTTACCTAGCATTCTATAAATTCCATTTTATACAGAGCTAAAATAAAACACAGATAGATATGAATATATTATCTAAATATTAAATATCAAGGCATAAAGTGTGCTCTTAATCTGAAGGTCCAGCTATGCTCCATATGCTTCTGAGAAAGAAATTTATTCAGAGTTAAGCAAAAGTGTACACGCACAGCACTGTATGGCTGTTACCGGTGTGTGGGTAAGACACATAGCTTTTCTTAAGTACCTAGCCCGTTAGGTACTAATATCTTTCATGTGTATGATGCTCTATAGTGACAGCATGAGAACAGATAAATGGCATGCTTCAGTCACGGAGCAACGTGGAGTTCAAACCCAGGCTGTTGAACTCTCAATGAAAATCAGTATTCACCTTGTTAGAGGAATATTAGTACTAATAATTCAGAGCTAGGTCTTTGACATATCTAGCAAGTATGAAATGCCTGAAATAGCCACAGTAATAAAATTTGATATAATAAATGTTAAGAATGTAATTTCATATTTGTAATTTTTTTAAAAACCAGCAGAGGGATAGTTGTACGACTTTCACAAGTTCGATATGTGAATTTTACAGTGTCATGTCTATTTCAGATGTTATAGCTTAAGAACCATTTTAGATCAACTACTCATTCCTGTGGATATATTGCTTTTCTAGGCAAACTGTGTGTGTAGGAAGAGTGTGACCAGGAATTATAATCTCTGTAGTCCCTCTCACTGTCCTAGGATCACATCCAGGATTGTGTCCATTAGGTACCCTTCTGAGGGGACTTCAGGTGGCTATCTCCACTCTTGCTTTCACCCTCTGGTGTCATGTAAAACTTCTTCTGTGGTTTCCTCTCATCTGCCACATCTCCTAAGACTCAGCTGCATCTTAGTAGATTCTAGCATCTAACATCATTTTGTCACAAACTTCACCTTGTAGGAAGAGCACATTGAGAATGGCGCATCATTCCTATACTCCTGCTCAGTGGCTTCTTCCTGAAATCAGGTTAGGGTGGAGGGATGCTGCCTTTCTTTTCCTCACCCTAAACTACTTGATATGAGATGAAATATATCTGTCTTTAGGATATAAGGCCCCCATGAAAAAAGATAGTTTTTCAGTCTGGGAAAGTCACAACACACAATAGAGGTGATCTGAGAAATTTTCACAAGAACTAAGTCTTGAATATAAAAGACAAATCACAGAACTGAAAAAAATTATCAGAAGTATTTATGTTCTAAAAAGGAAAAATTTTTACTTATTAATTACTTAAGTTCTTATACTAATTGCCTTGACCCAGTCACTATCTCTTTTTCTCTATTGGAAACTACCAAAAAAAAAAAAAAAAAGGCACTCAAGTAAGTTACTTAGAAAATTTTCTTTGCTCTCATGTTTTTTTCTTGTCTTCATTCTATAAAAGATAGCTTGCTGAAGAGTACTCTCTCTTTTAAAAAAATATATAGTTCCTATAAAGAAAGAAGTAGGATGGTCGAGCTTTAGGTCAGAAGTCATTTGCATCTAAGTAGCCTGTAGGTGCCTGGCTACTGCAGTTAGTAGAAATGAGATTCTGGGAGCTACAATAAAGAGATCAAGGACTGCTCTCAGCTGGTGATGGGTTACAGGATCACACAGTGCCCTAGTTTTTGGTCTCTGTTAATAATCTGTTGTGATGGACAGTGGGTTCTGGTGTACAGAGCAATTCAAGTGCTCTTCTGTTGGGCATATGGTGCTTTTAAGAACACTCTACGGGTTGGTTTGACTGCTCCGGTTGATAAAGGATGACACAGTGGGAAGGAGGGGAATGAGCTATGAATGTGCGTGGGATTGAGGAGA